>JAOPTO010002076.1:0-17696 GCA_033822845.1 Tetrapedia diversipes | reverse complement strand
CTTTCTTATACCTTTGTCTAAAGCAGGGGCCTGTTAGGTGAGTCTTACCGATGTGTTCAATAGCAGGCCCCGTACGAAACATCGCTTCTCCCATTCCTTTTCCTTCTCCTCCCTTCTCTTCTATACCAGCCACAGTTTGTTTCCGCTTCAAGGCTGAAGCTTTCATCGTCATCCGAATTATCGCTAATTAATTACTCGCTTGTCAACAGGTGACGTCAAAGTATTATTTCGTCGCTTCGATGGATCTGCTGCGGAAACTGGTGAACAAATACAACAAGGGCTATCCGGTCTATTACTATCTCGACTCGTACGAGCCGCCTTACCCGTCCCACCAATACACAGTAGGCGTCAATTACAACGGTTGGTTATCGAGAAAATTGATAAGCGCGCAAGCAGGAAATAAATCGTAATCGTGTGTAAATTTCAGGTGTTGGACATACGGACGATGTCCAGACTGTATTTTACGAAACAGTCCTTCCCGAACCGAAAGATCCTAACGACCCGTACCGTAAGTTCCAGCTGCAGATGGTCACCATGTTCGCCAATTTCGCCAAATACGGGTATGAATTCACGTACTTGTATCACAGTTATCATTTCCAATTTGTTGTTCGCTTGTTACACTACTCCAATCGTTACAAACCGTGTTGATCTACGATCGTATTTTACGATTCTTCTACTATTACGATACCATTATAATTGTTGGTGATTTTTCAGAATTCGTGCGCGAAATAAACTATAACACTCTTCTTTCTTATCAATTACATATATTTACATATATATATATATATACATATACAAAAGAAATATAAATTAAGAGAGACACGTTTAAAAAAAATATAGACGAATCTTTGCTTTACTTTTACTTAGTTATTACGAGTGTTTTAAATGTACTAGTTTTTACAAGTATGTTCTACCGACAACTTTCTCGAATCTTTTATACATTACTGGAAGGACTGTATTTTTCTTATTTCCTCCCTACCCTCTCGCGCCGCAGTCTCTTCGATTGCAGGCAAACGCCATCTCGTTCTGAACGAAATTACTATTTATTATAACGAACAATAACAGTTATATAACGACGTTAGCCGCAGTTACGATTCCCTTATTATACAATTATAATAATTATAACGATGTAACACAATAACGTATGTACAGTAGCGGACAAAAGTTGAAGACGAGATAACAGTGCAGAACATAGTTTTACGGTCTGTACGTTCGTTTTTATTATTATTACTGTAGAAGACTACTTTCTTTTTTTTTAATTTACGGTATTGAACCACAAATGAACAATATGCTGATTGCTGTGCATATCAACGTTACAAATACACTGCTGCTTCAGAGCTAATTAGATAGACAGTCAGAAGGAACATTCAAAACTTGATTATATATTAAGGAGGCTAGAAATGTGATGACTTTTAAATTAATTAGCACAGAATTCAAGTTTTGTTCATCATGCTATTCCTTATAAATTAGTCAGCTTAATTTCGTTGACTCTTTGGTCTTAAAGTTTTGTCCGCTACTATGTATAGTACAGCAGCAAGTGATTAAAATACGGTGATTCTGGTAGAAACAAAAGTAGACAATGAACCATAAATCGACTGCAAATTTTGATTCGTTTGTAACCGTAGTGTAACCAAGAGTTCAGTTAGCGTGGTATCGCAAAAATTAATTTTATATTTTGAAACAATTGTTTTTATATCTTAGTAATATATTATGTTGTAGACAAAAATTTCACACGAAACATACTACAGTACGGAAATTACTCTTTTAATGTTTCAGAAATCCTACTCCGAAGGACAATAACCCGATAAACGTCGAATGGGTACCATCGGGCCCGCAGGGGATTCAGCTTGACCTGAACAAGGAGTTCTCGTTGCGCCCAATTCCGGTGGATCCGTCCACGATACTCGTCCAAAACGGGATAAAGGCAATGCTGCAGAGCACGTCCGAATGCCGTTAACCTGATAGACACTTGAAGCTTTTAATTATCTGTTGGAAATTCTGCTTGTATTTATTTAGTAGAGCGAGATGATAGAGCTCAGGTGTGAATAAAATGAAATTGAAGTGCTTGCAATATTAATAAATGTACATTTAAAACAGTCTAATAATAACAACTTAAACGATTTTCAACTTAGCAACTACGATGTTCTTATTTCCCTCAGAATCACACTCTTTCCGCCTTCACGATCAAACTCTGTCGACCACGCGCTCGCATTATTTCATCGCATATTCTTCAATTTTCAGAACCACCTTGAAATATTGCAATTGCTGCATGCGCATAGGTTTACATTTAGTTTTACTTATATAAGCCTATTGCAGTCAAAGGGTTAAGCTATTCATAGCTGACCCGGTAAATATTCAACTGCTTCTGCGAATAATCGAAGTACAAATGTAGAAGTTTAATAGCTCGAGGAGGATTAAACCATTGACAAGTTTATAGAGAAATGTAGGGTTGGAAAGTATCCTCCTGAATACTATAGATTGAAGTGGGGATCAAAAGAAAGTAGGAACCAATGAAATGAATTTATAGATTAGAAGAACTGTTTTTATGTTTAAATGTATGATCTAACAATAAACTGTCGCCTTGAAAATCTATCCTTTCACGAACGTTTTCATTATCGGTTCCATTTTTCACCCAATGTTTGCGTGCTACCCAATAATTAAAGATCATAAATTTCCTTCTATAATTACTTACATGAATTCGTATAATGGCACGTTAATAATAGTAATATACGATCCGTTTTTAAACCCTGACAATTATATCTGATTGTTTACGTTCTAACAATATATATATATATATATTTTTTTTTTCACACATACACGTTTGCAAAACATTAGATGGTACAGCGGATCGTGAACAGAAATTGAAACTTCCCGGTTAGTTCCTCAAAATCTAATTGCAATATCCTGCAGAACCTGATTCCAACGTTTGGCAGTATAATATATTATATATAATAATGAACTTGTAACAGTTAGTTCAGTTTTCTCTATAATAAAGAAATAAGAATATTCAGTAATGTGATGCGAACTGCTCGCATCTCTGATTTTCACTTCGTTAATTTCAACGTACGATTGCAGCGACACTTCTTGTATTTTAGTAACAAAAACGAAATACGAGCCCATGTAAGGCCTCGTTCTAACCATCTTGTGGAATTGGATGAAGTACTTCGTATTCAATCCATTTTCTGCAAAAATGAAGTCATACAACTTTCCGTTACGGCCATTTGTACATATTGAAAACGATACACCTGTGTCGACCTTTCGATCGTCGCCATTAGGAGGGATTTAGCGATCACATTTCTCACAAGTGCATCAATCTGCCGCGGTTTCTATATATACGAATTCTGATCTATCCCTTCTTATCCCAGTGTCTAGGGCATGGACTTGATAGCTAGCCTTAGCGATGGAGTCCTCTAGCAGGCCCCACATGAAACACCCCATCACAAGCCTTTTCCTGCACTCTTCAACAGCCACACACCTTTAGAATTCCATGGAACGAACAAACCGTTCCGTTCCATTGGTGTGCTAGAGTATGTCACTCCTTAGGAAAGTTTACGTGACAAATGGAGCACACCTAATTAAGGCTATGTGATTTGAACGTCGATTTAGCTGCGAGAGCGTTGTGTTGCTCCCGAAAGACTTCCCGACATTATTGTAATCGCCTTGTATGGCGAAAAGGTTTGCGCTTGATGTATTTGACAATGTTACAATCGGGAGTCGTTCAGGCGTTAAAAATGTGAACGACAGAGTTGAGTTGCTTTAGTTTAATATATATGCTGGTACTCTCCTTTTGTCGATCCTCGTCGATCCCTTACAATGCTTTCAGTTGCCCAATATTTATAGTAAAAGTGACGGCTATATCGAACCAATCACCATTGATTGAAAGTGCTGTATGCAGAAAGGGCTGGTCACTGCTTACCTTCTACAGAGGACGCTTAGACGGGTATAGGGTCATCATTCTACATACTTTTACCCTAATTTAGAACGCAACACTATGTTATATTTAAAGCTTCTACATGGTCGTATAATTCTTATCGATCTACTCACTGATGAGAGATCAACACCCAGGCCATCAAACTCCTGCATCTATAAGCTTTGTGCTAATGGAGCACACGTAATTAAGGATTTATTATATTTATAGCTTCTACACGGTCGTAAAAGACTCGGCATCCAAAAACTTTCGTCCGTGTCTGTAGCGACAAAACGTCGCTAGTCCACATCCGGTTTAAATTGCGATAAAACGTTATCCAGCTTCTACCTACAGTTTCACAGAGCTTGAACCTAGTCAAATCTCAGGTTCTGAGCTTGAATTTTAGAAGCAATCAGAATCAAGTTCTCGGGCGTGTGATAGAAATTCTAAAGTAAACGCATTCTTCTAAGCACTCTGAAGCTCTACATTCTAAAACTGTGATTCTACTATTGTGCTACAAAAGCAAAATCACCATTGCTGATAGGATGTTGTACGCGTGAGATATCTTAAAGTTAGCGAATTCGAAGAATATCAAAATGATCTTGCTGTTCGATTTGCACGCAAATGAGTGAACGAGAGAAGTGCAGACAGTCCGAGGACTATTTTTTTATTTTTCTTTTTTTAAATGCCTTCCTTCGACTCGAAACTCAAGGACAAAGTTTGACATTTGACAATTAAGCCGGATGTAACATAAAAGAGATAAATATGTTTTTAAACGATCCGTAACGGCATTCCACCTATCGTTTAAGAATGGCTATGTTCAACATACAAAACATAAAAATGATATTAAATAATTTTTTCTACGATGTAGAGATTACACATAATTATAGGTCTTGCATATGCATATAAAGATATAACAGGCGGCAACGTACATCGCAACACTATAAAGTATTCTGCGTACACGCCGAACCAGAGCGTGCATAAGGGGCAACCCGAAAATTAACGTCTTTGTACTTTATAAATCGCCATCCGCGGTTTAGGTTCTTGGAAGAAACCCTTCAGAAAGTACGTTAAGAGAAAACCGGTTTTTCTGCCAATTTTTGCTTCAAAGTGTTTCCGTGTGCAAATTCTATCACTCTTCAACAAACAATAGTCGGTGTTTAACCCTTTGCGCTCGAGAGGTGACTATTAGTAACCAAATCATAATCTCGAAAAATTTGCATACTTTACTTTAGTTTATTTAGTAGTTAGGATCAGAGATCAAGTATTCATATGTGTAAGTTATAGTATATTACTTAATTAAACTAAAGGACGTTTAATATAGGCGAATGTTAGTAAGTATTTTGTATTCGAAAATTATTGAAGTCAGTATCATCTGACGACTAACAGTCGCCTCTTGAGTGCAAAGGGTTAAATGCTAAATTAACTGTGTTTTACCTTTGCTAACATCGAGCAACGATACTTCGCCGGTTTACACGTGCAAGCTCTGTCGATTGAATTTCCGTTTTATCGAAATGTTCACTGTGTTCACGTACGCTTCACAGAAATTTGCTGGCTCCACCGAAATATGCCAAGTTTACTGCATTTCCTGTTGGCAATCGCCTTGATCCAGTACGCCAACGCAGTCCATGGTCCTGTAGTGCGCACGAAAAATGGCCTCGTGCGCGGTCGCATCAATTCCACGGTGTGGAACTCCGTCGAATTCTCGTCGTTCAGAGGAATCCCTTACGCGAAACCGCCTCTTGGACCCCTCAGATTTCAGGTAACTTCTTTAACGCTATTATTAATCCATCGCATTCGAACGCTGACAAATTAACAAATTTCCAAATGCAAACAATTATGTGCAAAAGCCTGGGTATTAAATTTTTGTATAAATTGAACAAATTACAGTATAGGTGAATTCTGGTTCTGTTCAACTTCAATATTCTGTACTTCGAACTTATTCAATGTGCACAGTCGCCCTTCCAGTGCAAACTACCGTGATGCACTCAGTGCAGCCGATACCAGCTGCTAAACCGAAGATTTTTATGCGTTTATAAGAAATCTTAGTAAGAAAAAAAGTGTTGCACGTTTATAAAATGCGACGATATGCAAATTCTTCAAATTAAAGCATACGCCTTAATATTCTGATGATAGAATAAGCTTTAATTTGACTATAGTTCCTCTAATTATCGTTATCAACGCATAAATATCTATGAAAATCCGCAATACTGCTATTACATTTGTGGGGACGGTAGGAAAGTAAATTTATTTTTGAGTGCTCCGTATAAATATATCACTTTATTTTTCTGCTCCTTCTACCCGGACGCGTAATCCAGGAATGTCCTGTCTTACTCGTGTCTTCTAGACATGAGGCCACGTTGTGCTCAAGGATTGGGGGAAATACGAGAGGGAGGAAAATGTTCTTCCTAGCTGCATCGGGCCTCGAACTATATCCGATTCGATTATTAGCTCCGGGGCCCGAGTGCTCCGAGACAGATACCTTTCTCCTCAGCTCCGTATTTCCTCCGTGAGGTGTACGCCGCACGATATTTCAAACACTCGATACACTTATTTCAGCCCCCGGTGCCCGCAGATCCGTGGGAGGGAACTGTCGACGCCACTAAAACAGGCACCGAATGCACACAGTATAACGGTTTGCTGGCAAAGCGCTACGGAGGGGAGGATTGCTTGTACATTAACGTGTACACCCCTGTGGTAAATATTGCTTCGCTTAACGCGTTCACTGCGGCGCGAGGCATACAATTCGGAATCGATACATTCGTCGCTTTTCTTTCGCTACAGTTTTGTATCCGGTAAGCGGTAACTAAACCTCTGAGGGGTAAAGTAGAACTGTCGAATTGTCGAACAGAAAGAAAGTACCACAGATGTGAGGTACATTTTAAACAAAAAAGTTCTCAAACGCTGGAACTGCCGACGATTAACCCATTAAGTACCAAATTTTTTTTCTTGAACTTTTGGCACGAAAATGCACAAAATTTTACGTAACTGTAATGTATAATTATAATCAAATTATACTTTGCTGTTAAAATATTTTATATTTCTTAAAACGTCCTAAAATGGGTATTCTGATAGGATGCACGAATAAAGCTTTTCTTATATTGTATGAATTACTTTATATATTTGAAAATAGCTGTTATTGATGCCACCCTGCCATACGGTCCACATGTAACCCGAAATTATGTTACATTGTAAAATCCCCAAATGGGGATCGTGGCAGTTAATTGGTTAGGGTTAAGGTATGCTTTTTGGAAATTTATTAGGGAAAAAGTAAATTTATTGGAGACTATATATATATATAGGAGAAAGTTGTTCACAACATTGATTTGTACAACAATTTAGAAATCAATTTAAAAATCAACAAAATCGATGAGATCTGGCCTAATGTAACTGATTACCAAATTAGTAACCGCAGCGAACGCGTCGATAGCAATCTCTCCAAAATTAAGGTCACCCTTTCATGGTGTTCACCGACAGACTGATTTCTCAACCCCGCCGAAACTGAGAGCAGTCATGGTTTGGATATATGGAGGCGGCTTTATACTCGGCGACAGCGATACCACTATGTACAGTCCCGACTTCTTCATAGAACAGGACGTTGTGATCGTTAGCTTCAACTATCGCGTCGGAGCGCTTGGTAATTAAGTAATTTTTTGCTGTTTCGCTAGACAAAACCTCAATTTAGACTTTACACTTTGGACGCACAATCAGAATGATTCGTTCACAGTGTGTCCAAGCGGGAGAGCCGAGTTATTATTATTATAATTATTTTTTATTTGTCATAATCCTTGCCTATGCAGCTTAGAATAGCTTTCGGTTTACAATTTTATCCCATTTCTTTCTTAATTCTACTTCTACCCCGAATTATTAATTTTTACCCCCTCTTGAACGAAATTATCCTATTCCCTATCATGAGCAGCAATAGAATTAAGTAGAAAATATCTTACTGTAGATTTATAAAATTATAAGATTAAGCGATATAAATTGAAAATTGTAATTTTATAATTTTTTTAATTTACAGTAACTTTTTTTGTACTTAGTTCTAATATTGCCCATTTCTTTGGTTATTTCGTACTCCTTTTTCTATTTCTCCCTTCCACCTGTTCCTTATTTCTCTAGTCTTCTGATTCCCTCTAACACCTCTTCCTGCCTTTGTTAATCTAGTCCTTCATCAATTTTTCTTTTTCTTTCCTGCTGTTACTTCTTCATCTCGAGAACCGAATTCAACTGTTGATAAATTTTAAACGCGCATCCGTGGTCGATGGCCGTGAAACTTAAATGATCGACGTTTCTTAGGATTCTTGGCGTTGGACCATCCGAAAATGCTGGGCAATACAGGTCTGAAGGATCAGCATCTGGCACTGCAATGGACGAACCAAAACATTGCCGCGTTTGGCGGCGATCCCAACCAGGTGACGTTGTTTGGGCAGAGCGCAGGGGCCGCGTGCGTTGATTACCACACAATGTCGCCGAAATCGAAGGGTAACCATTTAATATGTAGAGTCTTTATTCATGGTTTTGATACACGATTCGACCTGATATGCCAGTAAAGGGCTGATTGACTGGCTAAGTCTAGCCTCCGGCGAAGTACGGTTTTTATATTCCGCGGACGTGTTGGTAAGGGGAAAATGTGGTGGCATGCGAAGGACTCTGAGATCTTTTTCCGGATGAGGGACGACTAACCGTTTGGGTGGAATGACGGACCGACGTTCAGGCCCTATTGTAAACTGTTTGATGCAGCCCCTAAGAACAGCCGCAGAGGTTCCATGTCACCACAGACATGAGAGAATTGGTGCTGGATCGATGTTAATTCGATGTTGTTTATAGAGAATTTTCTATTTTTCGATACAAAATTGGAAGAACAGCGATCTAACAGATAACAATTTCTTTGTCAATCCAATTCAAGATTGACGAGACTTTTAGACGAAACGGTAGCACTTATTGGGACAAAAATGTCCCATGAACAGACAGCAGGGCTGAATCGAATACCAGAGCTAAAAACATTCCACAGGGTTCTTAATCCTGAGAAAAAACGATCAAATGTAAAAATTAAGCGAACACTTTTAATGGCATTCACATTTCATTTTAATTCTTATGTGATATGTGTTATTATTTATTTTGTATAACGAAGTTACGCGTTCGTTACTTTGTAAGCCTTGAGACACGGTAGAAGCATTCGAACCTCTCTACTCTACCCTGTTACAACAAGTGATATCGATTTTAGGTCTATTCTCAAAAACGATTCAAATGAGTGGATCCGCGTTGTGTCCATGGGCGTACAACTCACCCACTGAGGCACACAAGACTACTCGCGAAATAGTTACCGGGCTCGGCTACGTGTTCAATAACGACGACGAGCTGTATGAGATCCTTATGAAGCTTCCCGCGATGGAACTCGCGAATGGAACCGAAATAGTGGTAACGATCGACTTCAATCTTTACCAACACATTATCGTTTAAAAATAGAGCTTTATCAGTCTGCTGAAATCAACTCATCGCGATCAACGAAAGATTCCGATGGAATTTGCGACAAGATCGTTACGATCCACGTATCGAAATAATTTACCAAAACTTTGTATGCGCCTCATTCGTATTTACCGTTTCTTCAGGAGGAAGTCAAGTTTCTTCCGGTCAGCCCAACCTTAGAAAACCCCGAGCACGACCTTGATAAGACCGCATTTGTAACCCAGTGCCCCATAGCACAGTTTGAGAGGGGAGAATTCGAGAAGATGCCAAGGATGATGGGTTTCACCGCGGACGAGTTTGCTACGTTTCTAGTCGGTAAGCATTTAACCGCAACCACTGTGAAACAATTGTCCGGTCTTGGTTTCGATATCAATCGAGACTTACGATAGCCCATTTAACCCTTTCGCTTCGAGCGCATCCAAATTATGTGTATACAAGCGCCATCTGTCAGTCGATGACAACAATAATTTTGTATTTTAATAATTTTGATCCATAAATTAATTAATTAACAAATTACCTCAGGTTTAAAGGGTTTGCCCGAGGCACCACGATGAATTTTCTATTATACGACACGTATAATCTTGAAATATTATCCGGAACAAATAAGTCACAGCGTGTAACTATTATTAGATCTTTTATAGTGCATTAATTTCTTTACACCGTCGCATTAACGATAGTAATAATGAGAAGTTGATAAGTATTCAGATCTGACCAAATTATGTATTTCTACCAATCTAAACGCGACGGTCACCTGTGATCCCCATGGCGCCATCGTCAAGTTGTTTGCTGGTCACCGGTGACCCCCGTGGAATTCAACGTGTCAAAAATGTAAATATATTTGTTACGTTAGAGCAACCATAGCTTTATTCAATGCTGTTGATATGTAAGATTTAGGAAAACGTATACACAGATGTTAAGCACACTGTGCATATTTCTGACGCTAGTTTCCGTTCGATGACGGTACTTCAGCGGACTGGATTGCCGTAGAGATAGGATTAAAGGTATAACTTCCTTTCTTCGAAATTTCGTATCCGGGACAAGAAATGTGACTGATTCGCCGTGCTATTATTGCCCACAAAGACTTAACTATACCAATTTCTTTGTTGCAACAATGATATTTGTAAAGCTGTTACCGATCTGCGACCATTCAGGCGCAAACTCCCTCCGCATCGACTTCAGCGATCACGTTTTCTATTTTCTAGGATTTGTTAGAATCATTGGGAATCACTCGCAGCTGGAGCAGGAGCCAGTGACGCCGCTACTTTCGGCACTACTTAGAGGGATTAAAGGCATCGTGGACCTTAACGAAAGAGCGATCGTGGACGTAAGTTTCATTTCTGTCGGTCTCGCGTACCTTTTGACGAAATAACGACGGGCTAGAATACGCTGGCGAATTAGTGCCACCGTCGTGGCTTAGGTCAGACAAAAGTTTCCTGGTGAGCTTCCTACCCTTGCCACTAGGAGAAATAAACCGACGACTTTTCTCGCAATTGTTCGAGTTTTTCATGGTTACTATATAAACAAGTTCTGACCTGTCCTTTCTTATACCTTTGTCTAAAGCAGGGGCCTGTTAGGTGAGTCTTACCGATGTGTTCAATAGCAGGCCCCGTACGAAACATCGCTTCTCCCATTCCTTTTCCTTCTCCTCCCTTCTCTTCTATACCAGCCACAGTTTGTTTCCGCTTCAAGGCTGAAGCTTTCATCGTCATCCGAATTATCGCTAATTAATTACTCGCTTGTCAACAGGTGACGTCAAAGTATTATTTCGTCGCTTCGATGGATCTGCTGCGGAAACTGGTGAACAAATACAACAAGGGCTATCCGGTCTATTACTATCTCGACTCGTACGAGCCGCCTTACCCGTCCCACCAATACACAGTAGGCGTCAATTACAACGGTTGGTTATCGAGAAAATTGATAAGCGCGCAAGCAGGAAATAAATCGTAATCGTGTGTAAATTTCAGGTGTTGGACATACGGACGATGTCCAGACTGTATTTTACGAAACAGTCCTTCCCGAACCGAAAGATCCTAACGACCCGTACCGTAAGTTCCAGCTGCAGATGGTCACCATGTTCGCCAATTTCGCCAAATACGGGTATGAATTCACGTACTTGTATCACAGTTATCATTTCCAATTTGTTGTTCGCTTGTTACACTACTCCAATCGTTACAAACCGTGTTGATCTACGATCGTATTTTACGATTCTTCTACTATTACGATACCATTATAATTGTTGGTGATTTTTCAGAATTCGTGCGCGAAATAAACTATAACACTCTTCTTTCTTATCAATTACATATATTTACATATATATATATATATACATATACAAAAGAAATATAAATTAAGAGAGACACGTTTAAAAAAAATATAGACGAATCTTTGCTTTACTTTTACTTAGTTATTACGAGTGTTTTAAATGTACTAGTTTTTACAAGTATGTTCTACCGACAACTTTCTCGAATCTTTTATACATTACTGGAAGGACTGTATTTTTCTTATTTCCTCCCTACCCTCTCGCGCCGCAGTCTCTTCGATTGCAGGCAAACGCCATCTCGTTCTGAACGAAATTACTATTTATTATAACGAACAATAACAGTTATATAACGACGTTAGCCGCAGTTACGATTCCCTTATTATACAATTATAATAATTATAACGATGTAACACAATAACGTATGTACAGTAGCGGACAAAAGTTGAAGACGAGATAACAGTGCAGAACATAGTTTTACGGTCTGTACGTTCGTTTTTATTATTATTACTGTAGAAGACTACTTTCTTTTTTTTTAATTTACGGTATTGAACCACAAATGAACAATATGCTGATTGCTGTGCATATCAACGTTACAAATACACTGCTGCTTCAGAGCTAATTAGATAGACAGTCAGAAGGAACATTCAAAACTTGATTATATATTAAGGAGGCTAGAAATGTGATGACTTTTAAATTAATTAGCACAGAATTCAAGTTTTGTTCATCATGCTATTCCTTATAAATTAGTCAGCTTAATTTCGTTGACTCTTTGGTCTTAAAGTTTTGTCCGCTACTATGTATAGTACAGCAGCAAGTGATTAAAATACGGTGATTCTGGTAGAAACAAAAGTAGACAATGAACCATAAATCGACTGCAAATTTTGATTCGTTTGTAACCGTAGTGTAACCAAGAGTTCAGTTAGCGTGGTATCGCAAAAATTAATTTTATATTTTGAAACAATTGTTTTTATATCTTAGTAATATATTATGTTGTAGACAAAAATTTCACACGAAACATACTACAGTACGGAAATTACTCTTTTAATGTTTCAGAAATCCTACTCCGAAGGACAATAACCCGATAAACGTCGAATGGGTACCATCGGGCCCGCAGGGGATTCAGCTTGACCTGAACAAGGAGTTCTCGTTGCGCCCAATTCCGGTGGATCTGTCCACGATAGGCTTCGAAAACGAGATAACGACAATGCTGCTGGAGACGTCCGAATGCCGTTAACCTGACAGAAACTGGAAGCTTTTAATTATCTGTAGGAAATTCTACTTTTATTTATTTAGTAGAGTCAGATTATAAGGCTCAGGCGTGAATAAAATTAATGTGAAGTGCTTAAAATATTAATAAACGTATATTTGAAAAAGTTTAATAATAACAATTTAAACGACTTTTCAACTTAGCAACTACGACGTTCTTACTTCCCTCAGAATCACACGCTTTCAGCATTCACGGTCAAACTCTATCGACCACGCGCTCGCATTCATCCCATCATGTATTCTTCCACTTTCAGAAAATCCTTGAAATATTGCAATAATTACATGCGTATAGGTTTACATTTAATTTTACTAATATACGCCTCTTGCAGTCAAAGGGTCAAGCTATTCATAACTGACTCGGTAAATATTCATCTGCTTCTGCGAATAATCCAAGCACAAATGTAAAAGTTTAATAGCTCGAGGAGGATTAAACCATTGACAAGTTTATAGAGAAATGTGAGGTTGGAAAGTATCCTCCTGAATACTAAGATTGAAGCGGGGACCAAAAAATATTAGGAACCAGTGAAATGAATTTATAGATTAGAAGAACTGTTTTTATGTTTAAACGTATGATCTAACAATAAACTGTCGCCTTGAAAATCTATCCTCTTACGAACGTTTTCATTATCGGTTCCATTTTTCACTCAATGTTTGCGTGCTACCCAATAATTAAAGATCATAAAGTTCCTTGTATAATTACTTACATGCATTCGTATAATGGCGAGTTAATAATAGTAATAAGCGAACCGTTTTTAAACCCTGACAATTATATCTGATTGTATACGTTCGTACGCATGTATATATATATTTTTTCACACATACGCGTTCGCGAAACATCAGATGTTACAGCGAGTCGTGAGCAGAAATTGAAACGTTCCGGTTACTTCCTCAGAATCTAATTACAATATCCTGCACAACCTGATTCCAACGTTTTGCAGCATAATTTATTATATGTAATAATGAACTTGTAACGGTTGAAACAGTTTACTGGATATAAAAGAAATAAGAATATTCAATAATGTGACGTGAACTGCTCGCGACTCTGATTTTCAATTCGTTAATATCAACGTACGAGAGCAGCGACACTTCTTGTACTTTAGTAACAAAAACGAAATACGAGCCAATGTAAGGTCTCGTTCTAACCATCTCGTGAAATTGGATAAAATACTCCGTGTTCAATTCATTTTCAACAAAAATGAAGTCACTAGCTTTCCGTCACGACGATTTGTATGTGTTGAAAACGATACACCTGTGGCGACCTTCCTATCCTCCATTCCAAATCCCATTATAAGGGATTTAGCGATTTATCCTGTCTCTCAAGCGCTCGAGGCTGTCGCAGTTTATATATATACGAATTCTGACCTATCCCTTCTTATCCCAGTGTCTAGGGCATGAACCTGATAGCTAGCCTTAACGATGGAGTGCTATAGCAGGCCCCAGATGAAACACCCCATCACAAGCCTTTTCATTCTCTCTCCAACAGCCACACACCTTTAGAATTCCATGGAACGAACAAATCTTTCCGTTGCATTAGTATGCTAGAATGTGTCACTATTTTGGAAAGTTTACGTGACAAATGAAGCACACCTAATTAAGGCTATGTGATTTGAACGTCGATTTAGCTGCGAGAGCTGTGTGTTGCTCACTAAAGACTTCCCGATTTTACTGGAATCGTATTGTATGGCGAAAAGGTTTGCGCCTGATAAAGTTGACAATGTTACAATTGGGAGTCGTTCAGGTGTCAAAAATGTGAACGACAGAGTTGAGTTCTTTTAGTTTAATATATATGCTGGTACTCTCCTTTTGTCGATCTTCGTGGTTCCCTTACAATGTTTTTGGTTGACAGATATTTATAGTAAAAGTGACGGCTATCCTGAACCAATCACCATTGACTGAAAGTGCTGTATGTAGAAAGGGCTGGTCACCGTTTCCCTTCTACAGAGGACGCTTACGCAGGTATAGGGTCATCATTCTACATACATTTACCCTAATTTAGAACGCAACACTATGTTATATTTATAACTTCTACACGGTCGTATAATTCTTGACGATCTACTCACTAACGAGTGATCAATACTCAGGCCAACAAACTCCTGCATCTATAAACTTTGTGCAAATGGAGCACACGTAATTAAGGATTTATTATGTTTATAGCTTCTACACGGTCGTAAAAGACACGGCATCCAGAAACTTTCGTTCGTATCTGTTTCGACAAAATGTCGCTAGTCCATATCCGGTCTAAATCGCGATAAAACGTTATCCAACTTCTACCTATAGTTTCTCAGAGCATAAACCTAGTCAAATCTCAGGTTCTGAGCTTGAATTTTAAAAGCAATCGGAATCAACTTCTCGGGTGTGTGATAGAAATTCTAAAGTAAATGCATTCTTTTAAGCTCTGTAAAGCTCTAAATTCTAAAGCTCTAATACCACTATTATACTACTAAAGCAAAATCACCATGGGTGATAGAATGTTGTACGCTTCAGTGATCTCAGAGTTAGCGAATTCGAAGGATATCAAAATGATCTTGATGTTCGATCTGCACGCAAATAAGTGAACGAAAAAAAATGCAGACAGTTTGAGGATTATTTTTTTATTTTTTTTTTTCAAATGCTTTCCCTCGACTCGCAACTCAGGGACAAAGTTTCACACTTGACAATTAAGCCGGATGTAACAGCACAAAAGAGCTAAATATGTTTTTAAACGATCCGTATCGGCGTTCCAGCTATCGTTTAAGAATGGTTATGTTCAACATACAAAACATAAAAATGATATTAAATAATTTTTTTCTACGATATCGAGATTACACATAATTATAGGTCTCGCATGAGCATGTCTACATATAACAGGCGGCAACGAACATCGAAACATTATAAAGTACTTTGTATACAGGCTGAACCAGTGTGTGCATAGGGGGCAACTCGAAAATTAACGTTTTTTTACTTTCTAAACTGCCATCCGCGGTTTAGGTTCTTGGAAGAAACCCGTCAGAAAGTACGTTAAGGGAAAACTGGTTTTTCGATCAATTTTAGCTTCGTAATATTTCCGTATACAAATTCTAACACTCTTCAACAAACAATAGTCCGTGTTTAACCCTTTGCGCTCGAGAGGTGACTATTAGTAACCAAACCATAATCTCGAAAAATTTTCAGACTTTACTTTAGTTTATTTAGTAGCTAGGATCAGAGATTAAGTAGTCATATGTGTAAGTTAGAGTATATTACTTAACCAAACTAAAGAACGTTTAATGTAGGCAAATGTTAGTAAGTATTTTGTATTTGAAAATTATTGGAGTCAGTATCATCAGACGACAAACAGTCGCCTCTCGAGTGCAAAGGGTTAAATGCTAAATTAATTGTGTTTTACCTTTGCTAATATCGCGTAACGATACCTCGCCGGTTTACACTTGCAAGCTCCGCCGACTGAATTTTCGTTTTATCGAAATGTTCACTGTGTTCACGTACGCTTCGCAGAAATTTGCTGGCTCCACCGAAATATGCCAAGTTTACTGCATTTCCTGTTGGCAATCGCCTTGATCCAGTGCGCCAACGCAGTCCATGGTCCTGTAGTGCGCACGAAAAATGGCCTCGTGCGCGGTATCTTCAATTCCACGGTGTGGAACTCCGTCAAATTCTCGTCGTTCAAAGGAATCCCGTACGCGAAACCGCCTCTTGGACCCCTCAGATTTCAGGTAATTTCGTTAAAGCTATTATTAATCCATCGCATTCGAACGGTGACAAATTAACACTATTCCTACCGACACTTCACATGTACTTATTCCTACAGCGACATTCATACGTAAAAGAGGCTAAAAATTTTTCTCAGAAAATAAACAATAAAAAAGTAAGCGAGTATTGAAAACTGTATTATACGTATATTTCAGGAAAAGTATAATGTTTAAAGGAGATTCAATTACGTAGTACGTATAAAATTCAAATCGAAATTTTTAAAACGATCGTGTGGCCGGTCGTGGTAGGAATAGTGTTAACCCTTTGCGGTCGGTGTCGCCGCTGTGGCGGCATTTCAAAACTGTCGTAGAAATCGGTGTCGCCGCTTTGGCGGCATGATCACATCTCGAAAGAGTAATCCAGAAAAACTTAGATTAACAGAATGCTAGCCATTTCAGACGTCTCACGCATTATTTTGCCATCGAGAAATATATAAGTAAATAGAAATCAATTTATAAATAAATAAAAATATAATAAATTATAAATTGAATTTCAAAGTTTAGTAAGAAATAAACATTCCAATTATTCAGGATTTCAAGGTAGATTCGTTGGCGATATTAACGGTTTGAGGCTTTGATTTTATATGAAAACCATTGCCGTTCAGCCATGGTAACCGGGCGTTTATCTGAAGTCCGAAAAGGACATCGGTGCGCTATCTTTCCCAAACAAATCTTGCCGTACAGCGGAAGACGAGACAATGCCAAAAAGCTAACTCTTTCTGTTTTTATGCAGTTTAAGCCCTATTAAGCATTACAAATCAGCATCAACATAGTGTGTGATTTTAAATGTAGATATATCCACCTTAAATCGCTTAGGAAACAATGACTCCGAAAAGCTAAATTCGCCCAGACTTGCTGGTAGTCCCAGCCGAAAAATCTGCCGACTGCAAAGGTTAATATTCAAACGATGGAACAAGCCTTAATTTGACTATAGTTCCTCTAATTAACCTCATCGATGGATAGATTTCTATGAAAATCCGTAATACTGCTGTTGCATTTCACACTGCGTTGCTACTACTCTAGCAAAGCAAATGCACGATATTTCAAACACTCGATACACTTATTTCAGCCC
>JAOPTO010002075.1:0-20761 GCA_033822845.1 Tetrapedia diversipes | reverse complement strand
GACCCTTAAAGTATTATACCATTGAGTAGAATTCTAGAGCCAATCAATGCTCAAAGAGTACATTGGTTCAAAAAGGAGAACCCAGCTATTGGAGACAAAATGCGAAGAATATAATAGAACCAAGCGTTTTACTGCGCAGTCGCGGCCGGCTACCGGTCCGTGCGGCTACTTTGGAAGCCCCTTTCCGGCGTGGGACGCCATTGCGTACGGACGTTTGACAGGTGGGATGCAACGCATTCGTAATTGCATAATCGACAACCATAACTGCGTTCGTTTGGGCTATAGCTTTGTGATTTCGCGTTATTTAACCCGTTCGCTACCATTAATAGTCGGAAGTGTTAGATTTTTATTTTTATTTTTCTTTCAATCACCGTTTTTATACAAATTTAATTCGCCTACGGTATTTCGCGATCGGCGGGAATGTTAGACTTTTTTTTGTACTTCTTTAAACAACGAATTGTATGGTGTTTCCTGTCTACAACATTGGACTACATGGTGCTAACCATCTTCTACTTAAACTTTCAACCAAATCAACCAAACAAGTAAGCAAAGAGGAGCTGACCACTACTAGCTCCTCTGATGATGAGACAGGGATGAGCGCTGGTGCGACGAGGAAGGCGTCCACCAGCGCCCCTAAGAGAAAAAGGCTGAGGGGGACCACTTCCTCGGTGATGCACATTGACTCTGAAGGATCAGAAACGGAGGTGGAGAGCTGTGGTAGCTCTCACCTCGATGAAGTAAAAACCATGAGGTCTGACCTAGAATCCGCTCTGTTGACCGAGAACAACAAAATAAATAAAGCCACAATTAAAGTAGTAATGGCCAAGTGGGGTCTCTTAGAAAAGAAGATTCTCGAACTCGTTATAGAGAACGAGAAGCTGAAAGCTTAGAATGATGCCATAAAGGCACATCCACCGATGATTCCGCAGTCGTATGTGCAAGCGTGCGGTGGGGCGAATGCACCCAAGAGGGCAACAGCCCCGTTGGGAACGGTAGCGAAGGCTACCAAGAAAGAGAAGTCGGACGTCCTGCTGATCCGCCCCAGCAAGGACTCCGACAAAAGAACTAGCGAAGAGATAAAAAAATCTCTGACGAAAGAGCTTGGGCTCTAGAGATCCAAGCTAAAGGTCAAAGGTATTCGACAGATGCGCTCCAAGGAAGTCATCGTCGAGCTCGGTAGTGTTACGTCCTACAACGTATTGCGTTAGCCACATAAGTTATTATACATATATCCTTATTCTTATATACTATTTCGTTCTTGTATTCATCCATAGTCGATAAGCCACATATTGTAACCATAGCCGATAAGTAACCGAATTTCCCGGTGCTAGCATTACGCGTATAGCACTAAAAGCTTCGATAAGACGTCGCGACTCGAGATTGGGAATAGGGCAACATCGTGCCGAGGTCCCAGCCTAGACGTGACATATATAAATTGGTGGCAGCGGTGGGATTGTAACGAAGCATTCGGTTTAAATCGTGGATATGGACACGCGTTCGAAAACAGCTGCCGAGGCACAGACGGTCACAGCCGAAGCCGACCTCATTCATTTACAAAACCAACTTCGCGAGAAGGAGCGACGATTACAAATGGAAGCCGCAAAATTAGAAACCGCACGTAGAGAGATAGAAAAGGAACGTAACTCAGTAAAGGAGATAGCATCAGGGAGCGAAAACGAAGTAGGAGCCGAGCTAGCTAATTTGCGAATAGAATTACAGCGACTTAAGGATAGAGATTCACCGAGAATATCAGAGGAACGCGTAACGGCGCACGAATCTTCCGAACCAATTAACTATATTATAAAAGAAGCAGTAGACACGATCCCAACTTTTGACGGTTCTAACATTCCAGTAATCAAATTCAGCCGTGCGTGTCGCCGCGCTAGGGACACCATTCCTATACACGCCGAACGAACTCTAGTTAGATTAATAATCAACAAGCTTCGCGGACGAGTCTACATAGCCGTGGAAGACGACGAGATCCGGTCAATAGGACAACTTTGTAATAGGTTAAAATCCGTGTTCGGACCATCCCATACAGTCGATCACTACCAAGGAGAGTTAGCAAATATATTCCAAGGCGCAAACGAACACATCCTAGATTTCATCAGTCGGGTTAAAGACCTCCGTACGGCAATACTCGACTGCCACGATAATACGACGCTGACAGAAATTGACGAGTTAACACAGAACAGTTTCATAAACGGACTAATCCCGAGACTACGATCAGACGTACGAATCTACAAGGGCTACTCACTGTCCCGTATTTTTGACGAGGCCATAGAACTTTACAAACAATTTGAACTCGATAAGCAACGCTATGACCGACCCGTACGTGAGGAACGCCGCATACCAATCTCCGATAGCCGTCGTCAATACCCGGAACAGCGCCCGAATCCAAGGCCGGAAGAAACTCGATATCCGCGAGAGACGAACTGGCGGTCCGCACCGCCACAGCGACAAACACGCGATGAACCTCGACGATCGCCGCCGCGAGACGTAAACATACCGCAGAGATCAAGTAACGCACCACGAGATAATGATTATCGCGCCGCACGGTTCTGCCGTTATTGCAAGCACCCAGGCCACGATATTTTAGAGTGTAGAAAGAGAGAGTATAATAATAGCTTACGTCGCGATTCGGGAAACGGCCAACCCCTCCCGTCAAACCCGATCCGACGGGAGGAGGCAAGACCATTAAGGCAAATTCGAACAATGAAGGAGGAGGCGATAGACGAATCTCAGCATTCAACCTAAGCGAAAAATCGGTGCTTCCGCATGTCACACTGTCTGCCCCACGATTGAAAAACGGCACGTCTATGTTGATAGACTCAGGCGCGGAAGCCAACTTAATCAAGCTAGAAGCATTAATACCAGGTGCAACGGTGAACCTCGCACGCCGAGTGCGAATCTCGGGGGTCACCAGTGACACTGTCCTCACAATAGGAGTCATAGATATTAATTTCCATGGCTCCTCACTTCTATTCCATGTAGTGGACAATAATTTCCCAATCCCGACCGACGGAATTTTGGAGGACGCCTTCTTACAGCAAGGCGCCGAAGTATCATACTCTGATCAGGAGGTACGATGGAGGGGAATCGTCATGCCCTTCATCGGCCGACAAGTTTGCACCGTGGAGCCGCGTTCGGTCTCGTGTATCGCGGTCGGGGTCAGCGGCCCCGCGATCGGGTACTTACCGCGTACCGAAATCACGACCGGCGTCACGATAAGCGATTCATTAGTACGCAATGTAAACGGGAAAGTGTACGTTCATTACGTCAATTCGAACGAAACTCAAGCCACGTTCAGGGCTCCGCATATTCAGATCCAGGAGGTAGAGGACCCTGACGCCGAACCACATCTCGTTCTCGATTCCAGTTCCAATTCTAAATCTAATGCTAATTCAATCTCTATTTCAACATCTAATTCCATTTCCAAATCAAATTCTATTTCCAATTCGCGGCAAGACCGCATCTCGATCAATCTCGCCGGTACGGCAAATCATAATACTATTCCCAAAATCGACAGACTGACTAGTCTAACGGAACTAGTCGACATGAGCGATCTAAATTTGGAGGAACGCGAGCATGTGGATCGGCTGCTCGAGGAATTCTTCGATGTCTTCTATCTCCCTGGGGACAAACTAGGAAAAACGCCGCTGGTCGAGCATCGTATTCCGACAGTCGATGGCCAGCCAATAAACGTAAAGCAATATCGTTACCCGCCTTGCCACAAGGAGGAAATCGAAAAACAAGTGCGGGAGCTTTTAGAGAGCGATATTGTCAGCCCTTCGTCGTCCCCGTATAATAGCCCACTTTGGATTGTCCGAAAGAAACCGGACGGCGACGGTAACAGACGTTGGCGCATGGTTGTCGACTTTCGCGCTCTTAATGAAAAATCAATAGGCGATGCATATCCGCTTCCCAACATAACAGACATACTCGACCAATTGGGAAGTTCAAAATACTTCAGCATATTCGACCTAGCGAGCGGTTTTCATCAAATCGGAATATGCGAAGCCGACGCAGGGAAGACAGCATTTTCCACACCTCAGGGACATTACCAGTTTAATCGTATGCCATTCGGGCTCAAAAACGCACCGGCAACATTCCAGCGCCTAATGGATAATGTCCTGCGCGGGTTAGGCGCGCTTGTGTACGTAGACGATATTATAATATATTCTAGATCCCTAACAGAACATAGAGTCAAATTCGAGAAACTTGCGCGTAAACTCCGCGAAGTCAACCTCAAATTGCAGCCCTCGAAGTGTTGTTTCCTGCGGAAGGAGGTGGCTTACTTGGGGCATGTAATTAGTGAGCAGGGTCTGAAACCATGCCCGAAAAAGTTAATTGCATTAGAAAAGTACCCAGCACCCAAAAACATTAAGCAAGTAAGAGAGTTCTTGGGCCTGGCTGGTTATTATCGCAGATTCATTGGTAATTTTTCGGAGATAGCGAAACCACTTTCGAACCTGACGAAGAAGTCAGAAAAATTTATTTGCGGTCAGGCACAAGAACTCGCCTTCGAAAAGCTTAGACGAGCCCTCTGCTCGGAACCCGTACTACAATATCCAGACTTCGAGAAAAGTTTTAACGTAACCACAGACGCATCCGATCACGCCATCGGAGCGGTTCTATCCCAGGGCGAAATCGGTAAAGATAGACCAATAGCCTATGCATCGAGGCTTCTACACGGAGCAGAGAAGAATTACTCTGTAATCGAAAAGGAATGTTTGGCAATCGTATTCGCTACAAATTATTTTAGGCCTTATTTATTTGGCAGAAAATTAATCTAATAACCGACCACCGACCACTAGTCTGGGTCAACTCGGTCAAGGACCCGACGAGCAGATTATTACGTTGGAGGTTAAAACTCGCCGAATTTGAGTATACCATTTCTTACAAGCCAGGTAAATACAATGCGAATGCCGATGCACTATCCCGTAATCCTCCTACCGTCACCGCCCTTCCGTTATCCAATTCCGAGGCATCCGACGAATCACTTTTCTCTTCCCCTACTCCTCTAACTTCCACTCAGCCAATCCCGACTAACGTCCCCTCCCAACCGACACCGACTAACATCCCCACTCAATCAAGTCCGAATAATGACCCAACCCACCCACCCATTACATCATCTCCTTCAACCTCTTCCGATTCCCCCACCCATCAAGCAGTACCCATTCCCAGTAGAGAGAGAGACACTACACAAACGATAATCTTGACAAACGATAGAGTGACACAAAAAACGGATAACATTGTAATATTCAGAACAGCAGACGGACAACCGCTAGATCCACCAGGCCATGATTTGGCACTCGTAAATAAATTACCAAAAATAGAAATACAATGCTAGGTAGAGCTAAAGTGTCAGTATCGGGAAAATATCACATCATCAGCCTAATCGTAAAACCCAGTTTTTCACACACGACAGACGAGACAATACTTAAGCAAGCCCTAGAATCCTTATATGATGTAGCTACAGAACTCAGATTAAAAACGTTACGAATATCGAGACAATCATTGGACGACATACCCTGGACGTTTATTAGACACATACTGACCGACCTTTTCGAGAATACAGACGTTATACTTTTTGCCTGTAACAATCAAATACGAGTCCCACCGGTAGACGAAAGACGAGACATAATTACAGAACTCCACTCATCAGCATTCGCGGGTCACAAGGGAATCACCAAAACAGTTAAACGAATAAAGGAAAAATATTTTTGGCCGACCATTAAGGAAGACGTCAGGAAATTCGTAAACACTTGCGAGTCCTGCCAAAAATCAAAATTAGTAAGAGTTAAAACAAAAATGCCCATGATAATCACTGACACACCAGGGAGACCTTTCGACAAAGTCTCTCTCGATATTGTAGGACCCCTTCCCGAATCCAGAAACAAATACCAGTACATAGTAACTATGCAAGACCTACTAACGAAATATTCCATAGCCTCTCCTATCAAGAATCCCGATTCCATCGAAACCGCGGACGCATTCATCAAAGACCTCATTTGCAAATTCGGTGCCCCTAAGGCAATCCTTACAGATCAGGGAACGAACTTCACAAGTAGTTTAATGAAAATGGTCGCACGTAAATTTAAAATCAAACAATTTCAAACATCCGCTTTTCGACCTCAGAGTAATGGGTCAATCGAACGGTCACACCACGTGCTTACCGAGTATCTTAAGCAATTCGCCAATAAGAACAACTGGGATGAATGGCTCCCGATGGCGATGTTCAGCTACAATACTAGCGTCCATGATGGCACATTGTACACACCGCACGAGTTAATTTTTGGTAACACAGCTAGACTTCCAACATCCGATTCCGATATCTCGACATTGCAAAATGAATCATACGCAGACTTTCTCGAAGCTCTGCAAACACAGCTATTCGAAGTACAAAACCAAGCGAAACAAAACCTGATAAGCGCCAAATTCCGCAGTAAGCGATATTACGACCGCAAAGCAAACGTTAAAGACTTCAAAGAAGGTGACTCAGTATACTTATTGAAAGAGCCACGGAAAGGGAAATTTGATCTACAGTACACGGGTCCGCATACTATTCTGAAAATGTTGTCTCCAGTAAATGCTAAGATTAGACTAAGTTATAATAAGCATAAGATAGTCCATATAGATAAGATTAAGAAAGTAAATGTATAACGAGTTCGAGTTCCATACCCCCACCTCTACCCAAGGACTATAAAGTGCGACGCAATCCCCAGTGCAAATCATTGTGCGGAACAGTATCCTACCAAAATGTTCGCGACTCTGACAGTTTTGTGCGCAGTGATCGGTACGGTGCAACCCCTAATCGGTTTCGATTGCAATAGTAGAACATTGAATATGTCTACGTTCTCAACCGTAGATAGGCCCAATTGCGAAATATCAGAAATAGAACCAAAGACTGAAAACAAAGTGATACAATTGTTGCAATTGACGGACTATGACGACGCGAAAGTGACTCAGTGCAACGTGGAAATTGATAGGACAATTTATTACTGCGGTATGCATTCACACGTATCCATCGTCGCGAACGGGCGTCAGCAATACACAATGACGGTTTCAAGGGAAGCATGTCACATGTTACACGCAACGGGCACAATCTACATTACACCAGCATCACAAATTGGAGGAATAATCCCCAACTCTACATCAACCCGGAGTCTACCACTGGGAGGCGCAATCTCTATGGATGGAGCATGCTAGGGTACAACGTACAGCGATCCGTTCGGGACATGGACGAACGTGGTGGTTCAGGCGATTGTGAAGATCACCATCAGGGACTTCACGGCACCCGTACGAACGGACACCAATGAAATCATATTGCGCTTGGGACAGCACTGCAATCTTCAAACAAGCTTTTGTCTCGACTCCGAGGACGGTTTCTCATACTGGGAATCAGCTCCCATGGACTCCTGCCAGTTTAACCGGTATAGTACACTCTTCGAGGGCAAGGCTCTCAAGCTAACATCCGAGGGAACTCCGACCGTCTACTCCATGGAGGCATTTACACATCAGACGACCTCGACCGACTCCAGAAACACATCATGTTCCCGATGGAGAAGGCAGCCATCGTTCACACCCTGGCCCAGGGAGCTACAGGCCAGCAATTCGCGTCCGAGAATCTTAACATGTTTAACCTCCTCGACAAAAATGTCCTCAGCAAGATTACCACGTCCGTGGGAACCAGGATCTGGGATAGTTTCATGAAGTTCGGTTCATTCAGTGCCGCGATAATCGGGGTGTACATACTTTTCCACGTCGTAAAAACTATTATAGGGACAATTATGAACGCCATAGTTTTACATTCAACATACGGGTGGAGAATCAGACTATTCGCAGCGATATGGAACTCGCTAACACAGTTCGCGCTATTTTTAAGAACAAATCCGAGTGAAATCCAAGTTCACAAAGTGCGCGAGTGTATTCCACAAACGATAGACTCTCAAAGAGCATCCACGCACTCGGTTGAACTACAGACGATGGTCACCGACAACCCCCGCTCATTCCCCTCAGCGCTATAGACGTTCTCAAAAGAATTTTTTCTGCGGAAAAATTCTTTCCCCCAGGGCGGGAGGTGTTACGTCCTACGACGTATTGCGTTAGCCACATAAGTTATTATACATATATCCTTATTCTTATATACTATTTCGTTCTTGTATTCATCCATAGTCGATAAGTCACATATTGTATCCATAGTCGATAAGCCACATATTGTATCCATAATCGATAAGCCACATATTGTAACCATAGCCGATAAGTAACCGAATTTCCCGGTGCAAGCATTACGCGTATAGCACTAAAAGCTTCGATAAGACGTCGCGACTCGAGATTGGGAATAGGGCAACATCGTGCCGAGGTCCCAGCCTAGACGTGACAGTAGTAAGGAGGACGCCGAGATTATAGAGAGTTCATCCTTTGTCAAGGCAGGGCTAAGGATAGAAGAGCCGAAGAAGCTCAGCCCCAGCGTCATTATTTATGACGTCGATGGGGATTATAAGCCCGACGAGATGAAAGAAGATCTTCTCGCGAAAAACATCCCCAACAAGTCGGAAGCTGAGTTGCACAAGCTAGCGGAAGCCGTTCACATCCAGCAGAGCTATTTGTCGAAAGACAAAAATAGAAACTGGATAGTGAAACTCCCACGTCCAGAGTTTCCGGAGCTGGTCTCCAAAGGCAAACTTTACATATTCTGGAGCTCGAATCGTGTTCGGGAATATGTTAATGTAACCAGGTGCTACAAGTGCCATGATTACGGACACGTCGCAAGCGCGTGTAAAGCAGAGCATCAAATATGCGAGAAATGTGGAGAGAGCGGTCACCTTAAAGCTGATTGCAAGAAAAAGATGACGAAGCCCAAGTGCATTAACTGCACGAGGGCCAAGAGAGAATAGACTGACCATGAGGTTAAGTCTAAGACCTGCCGGTCTACATGAAAGAAGTCGAGCGGTATAGATCTAGACTAGCCCAATTATGATTGCGCTCGCACAAATCAACGCCCAGAGGGCTGCCGCAGCAACATCCAACCTCCTAAAGAAATTAGAGGAAGGAACTATTCAAATACTCTGTCTTCAGGAGCCGTATGCCTACAAAGGCAGGGTCAAGAGTTATTCGAGTCGAATGACGATACTGCAGCCGAGCTGCAAGAACCCTTGGGCTGCTGCGGTAGTGGCAAACAGAAACCTCGAAGTCTTTGAAGTGGGACTTGAAGACACAGCACATGTGCTTTAGCATAAAACCTGGGCTTGATGAAGTATTCATTATTAATGCGTATTGCCAGTATTCAGTTGCAACAGAGCCCATCCTCAAGAAGGTTGAAGCTCTATTAAACAAGCTTAGAGGCAGGAACATTATAGTGACACTTGATGCGAATGCGAAGTCCATTCTATGGCATTCGAACCATACTGACGACAGGGAAAGGTTCTTGAAGAATTCCTCTGCGCCAATAATTTACATGTTGTAAATCGATCGAACGCCAGAACGACCTTTGTGACAAGCAGAGCCGAGTCTAATATAGATTTGACGTTGATCACCCCCAGCTTGCTGGAGAGGCCCATAGAATGGACTGTCTCAGAAGACTGTGACGTGAGCGACCACAATCTGATTGAAATCAAGCTCATGTCCGTCAAACCAGGTGTAGTAGCTAGGCGAAGTGAAAAGTCCGGTTACAACCTGAAAAAGGCCGACTGGAACTACCTGAAGGCCTGTTACGATGATACACTCAACGATGACTTCCTAGAACGCCTGACGACCAGCACCCCTGACACGGCTGCTCGATCCCTGAAGATTGTAATTCGAACGAACTGTGATAAAGCAATACCTTTGAACTCCAAACCACCCATCAGGGTACCATGGTGGAGTGAGGAACTGACCACCCTTCGAAAGAATGCTAACCATTGTAAGAAACAACGAGACCCTAAAGAGACCCTTAAAGTATTATACCATTGTTTAAAAAAGTGCATTTCGGAAAGAGGTTCGGGCGATATCGCACATAGCGACGCCCCTGGATTTGCGACCTCTAATTCTACCGTTATTAAAAATATCAATAATCGGGTAACTTCAACCGGCGGATTTCGGTAAACATCGCCTTGGCTTTGTCTGCCAGCGCGAGGGCATTGAACCACAAGGTCCAAAAAAGATGTTTGTCGAGACTCTAACGCCTGTTATTCGATTAATTCAAATTGAAAATAACGAAATGAGAAGGGGCGATTACGCATGAGAGTGAGAGAGAAAGAAGCTTCGTCCGTGAGGTATTAAATACCGTGCGCTCACGAACGAAGAGAGATTCCGTTACTGAGTTTCAGAGAGTTTTCCGTTGAGATTCAGTTAGTGATTTTCGAGAAGTGTATACTGCGTGGAGTCGCCGCGAAAAGAAGTCTCGAAATTAAACGGAACGGTCACGGAGTGAAGTCTATTCGGTCGAAAAGTACGTGTCGTTTGCGATGATCGTGATCTCGCGCATCGATCGAAAAAGCGGAAGAATTTATAATTAAACGCGGTTGACGTTTAATTATGTGATTCGTGCGTTTCGCGTTCCGCAGCTCCGTGACATCGGTGGACACTCATAAAGTTCTTATGGGCCACTGACACAAGCACCTGAATTCCTCTGGAAAAGAGGAAAGAACAGTCGATGATCTCCGATTTTCGGAGCTCGACCAAGGCGGTAATAATCAACTATTCTGTCCCGTGCATCTCTGCTGTCCTTACCCCTTGTGAAGCATTAGGGGATGCACGCCCACGGAATAGCGTACGTCTTTTTAAAATCCTGCCCACGAACAGCAGGTGTATTCTAGTGGAGGATTTCTCCTGCTCCCTTTCATTATGTGAAGATGAAATTCACGCACGGGGGTCTTGAAAAAGTCACAGAATACGCTCGATCTGTGGATCGAAGCAACGGTCGTTCCTTGACAGCTGCACGGGCTTTGATGCAATGGCTACTCCTGATGCAGCGTAGGCCCGGTAGTGCATGTACCATTGCTGTAGAAACAATTCACAGAGGCCCCAGCGGCTATGGGATTGCTACACTGGAGGCACTCTGCAGTTTCTGCAGGTCCATGCACCAGACCTTATGGGACTACACATTGCGTGTGTACTTACAACACACACGCAAGGGGAACGAACGGAAGAAGACGTTGTGTGTATTGCGATGGAATCGTCTATTTCATAGACGAGCCGCATACACACATAAGAGAGTAGATCCTCGGTGTTTACCGCGACGCGGTCAAAACACACAGACCAGTCGGGTCTATAGGTGTTGTAGCATCGCGATGCTCAACACTACTCTCTTAACGGGATTAACTACCGTCACAAAAAAGCGTCGCGACACGGCTGAACGCCGTGCAATAAGCCGACGCTACGGACAAGAAAAATAATAAACATTATATTTTAAAACTAATACAGTCCACAATAGTTCGCAGGTGAAGATCCTGACCTACCCGACGAGCCGGACCGTTGGGAACCAACCAGACCAGGCCAATACATCGGGAGGAAACAAAACTCAATTAAAATCTGTTCTTTCTAATTTGTATAATCCAAATAAACGGTGTTCCGGGCTGGAACACCAATATAAACGGAGCTCAGCGTTGACAATTTATTAGCCTTTATCGATACCACTCTCCCTCTCCCGGCTTACTCGAAGATTAAGGAAACTATTTAATAAATATAGAAATTTCCTTAATTAAATTTCGAACAACCATTGAGTAGAATTCTAGAGCCAATCAATGCTCAAAGAGTACATTGGTTCAAAAAGGAGAACCCAGCTATTGGAGACAAAATGCGAAGAATATAATAGAACCAAGCGTTTTACTGCGCAGTCGCGGCCGGCTACCGGTCCGTGCGGCTACTTTGGAAGCCCCTTTCCGGCGTGGGACGCCATTGCGTACGGACGTTTGACAGGTGAAATGCAGCGCGATCGTAATTGCATAATCGACAACCATAAATGCGTTCGTTTGGGCTATAGCTTTGTAATTTCGCGTTATTTAACCCGTTCGCTACCATTAATAGTCGGAAGTGTTAGATTTTTTATTTATTTTTGTTTCAATCACCGTTTTTATATAAATTTAATTCGCCTACGGTATTTCGCGATCGGCGGGAATGTTAGACTTTTGTTTTCTATTTCCTTAAACAACAAATTGTATAGTGTTTCCTGTCTACAAAATTGGACTACATGGTGCTGACCATCTTCTACTCGGTACAACCTATGGGGAACATAAAAGATGCGTGATGCTAATTAGGATACGCTGAGTCGCATATTTCATTGTTCCTCCGATTCCCAATCATGTCGTAGGACGAATGGTCCAAAACGACACGGGAATTGATTATATTTTTCATTATTATTGCGAGCATTGGGATCACGAATATTTTATTACTCGGGTACACTGATATATTATTTGTTAGGGCTTTCTTGTATCTTGCATTTGCATAAATTTATCACATACATTTTGATTTAGCATAATTAAAAAATAATCGAAATTGGTGAGGAAATAGCACTTTCGTATGATTACCATGTACTGTGTGCAACAGGTGTGTATAAAACAGGCTGAGGAAGAATTCAATTAGAAGGTCCTAATAAAGTCATAGAAATAGACAAAGCAAAGGTAAAATTTAGAAGTTAGCGTATAGAATTTAGCACGCTATGTAGGACGCAACCCCTTAACAATACTATACTTTGTGTTGTGTTGTTACAGTTATGGATATTTCATCTTCCACAACTTCTATCTCTTCTGCAGACTTGCCATCTGCTACTCAGTCAGCGCAAAAAGCAAGAAATTCGCCAAAGAAATCACCACAGAAAGGCTAGGGCGCGAGATTTCGCGATGCCGAGAAACATCGATCTCGGAAAAATGAGCAATTCGACAATTCATTACAACAATCTTTACAACATTATAAACCTCCGATAATATGGAAACGCTCTTTGGTATCCCTCGGCTTATGACAGTTAAGCCTACTGTACGCTTTTCAATCTTAGTCAAATACCTAATTGACATATGTCGCTCACTTCTTCAAGTTCTTGAGCATGCATGTAAGGTTCCAATTCTTCACTCAGATGCGATTGCAGTGATATTGTCGACCGACTATCAGATTGAATCCAAGGTTTGGATTTCACAGCAGGCATCAGAGTTCGCCACCGTTGGCGGACCACTGGAATCACGTGTTAAGCCGACGAAAGCCGTACTCCCTGAAGCTATCTGAACGCGGGTACAAAGCCTCGAAAGAATCTCCCTGCCAAAGATAGGGATTGAAATGGTCCGCCCGAAGCGAAAGGTACTATTTTGTGCCTTCCAACGTGTATACACAAGCGTGCTGAATGCAATCGTTACTGATCATGTTCGAAATATAAATGCGGAAAACCGCTATACTGATGAGAAGTCATCGATGAATTCAATTTCAGAGGACATGGTTATCCCCGCTCAAATTGCGGAGTACTATAAGATGATCGCTAATACCACTACCACTGAGGGTGATATGGCAAAAGCAAACATCCCGGATGCTGAAATGCCGCAGTCGATTATTCCTGCTATTGCGGCAGAAGGACAGAGGGCGGGCGCTGCTGCCGTTCCATTGAGCAGTTTCGGCCGAATCACCGCCGTCGACCACAACAAATATGAATGTTACATGTCCCCATCACATCTCAACTAGTACTTGAAACACGCGCCCAGAACGCCAATAGACGGTTCGATCAGCAGTGGAATCCCCTGCTTGATGGTGCGTTTCCAGCGGGTTCTGAACCAACGTTGAACCTGCTCGGATGTAGACCCGAACTCACGGATCCTATCCCGCTGTTGTAGGTTGGAATACAGCCTTGATGGCTGGAATGACAATTACGGATCACAGTTATAAGTGGTCCTGTGAGAAGTAGTGTCGCGCTGGGCAGTGCTCAGTGTAATATAATGCGTAATAGTTAAAATACGGTAGGAGCAGGAACAGGAATAAACCTCATAAAGAACTATTGGGTTGTTCGGAAAGTAATTTCGTTTTTTCCCGTCAGAGGACTTAATTACGTTTTTTCGAAACCAACTTCACACTTAACACTAGAACTACCAAGGGGGTCAAAATGACTTGTTTGACATTTCTTATAATTATAACTCATTTCAGGTACATTTTGTTTCTGGAAATTTTGCACGACTTTTTCTAAGATATACAAATAATTAATTCTGTAAAACAGTTTTCTTTTTTTTATCATTTTGTTGTAAATTTGTATGCAGTATACCTACATATACCGAGATGAGTCATTTTGACCCCCCCTACTGTTTACGCTTGGCCATTACTTGCAGTGTTTACTTCAGTCAAGGTCACGTTCAGATGGATCAGAGGTCAGATTACTTTCAGTCGATCATCAGAAACGCTGCCATATACAACTCAGTCGTCTATCAGAAACAAACTATATTCGCTATACAACTATATTCTGTAAAGTTTTAGAAGTATATGTTTGTGCAAATCATATCGCAAACTGCTGAAATATTAGAACCCATAAAATTACTTCGAAAGAAACAATGGGAAAAATTGCACAAAGGAGTAAATTATTGAAAGAAATAAATAATTTGGAACAAAATTGTTCCGATACAGAGTACGATGAAAGTGATCTAGTTGGAAGTACAAGTGAATACCTTCCATCAAACAACGAAAGTCCAAGCGAGTCATCCGATACTGACAGTGAAGATGAAGTACTTCGACGTTTGCGTAGAAAAAGTAAAAATATCCAAGCTTTTTCTAATTCTGAAAGTGAAAGTGATCAGGATGTTGAAATGTCTGTAATCGATCAAGAATCAGAAATATCTGTTGACGGCACTATGTGGAAAAAACTACAAGAGGGTTCAACACCAGGAAGATTACCAGTACACAACATTTTCAAAGAAATGCCAGGTCCAACGGCATACGCGAAACGACATATCATGAAAGGTAGTGTAAGAACAGCATTTTCTCTGATACTTTGCAATAGTGTTATGAGACATATAAAAACTTGCACTGAAGCAGAAGGTCGTCGAATTCTGAATAACCATGACTGGACTGTATCGTTAGCAGAGTTGAATGCGTTTATAGCAATTTTATATGCTCGTGGTGCATACGAAGCAAAAAACCTAAAACTTCCATATTTATGGTCCGAAAAATGGGGTCCGAAATTTTTCTCTGAGACAATGAGCAGAAATAAATTCGCCGAAATTCTTCGGCTAATTCGGTTCGATAAGAAAAATGAAAGAAGCCAAAGATTGCAAACAGATAAATTTGCATTAGTTTCAGAGGTATGGAATAAATTCGTTGAAAACAGTCAGATGTGTTATAAACCAGGTGCTACCATTACAGTTGATGAGCAATTATTCCCGACCAAAACCAGATGTAGATTTACACAGTATATGCCAAACAAACCGAATAAGTTTGGTATAAAATTCTGGTTGGCGTCGGATGTAAAAAGTAAATATGTTGTAAATGCATTTCCCTACTTAGGAAAAGATGAAATGAGATTATCCGTACCTTTAGGTGAATTTGTTGTCCTAAAACTTATAGATCCATATATTGGTTGCGGGAGAACAGTTACAACAGATAATTTCTTTACAAGTTTGCCATTAGCAACAAAACTACTAACTAAAAGAACTTCCTTAGTTGGCACCATTAGACAAAATAAGAGAGAACTACCTAAACTTGCAAAATCAAAAAAGGATAGCGTGTCTCGTTTCTCGACAGTACTTTATAAAACAGATAAATGTACTCTGACCATATACAAGAGTAAACCTAATAAAAAAGTATTAGTGCTCAGTTCAAAACATAAGTCAGTGAAAATTGAAAAAGATGGCAAACGTTTACCTGAAACGGTTACATTTTATAACAATACCAAATTTGGCGTAGATGTTACGGATCAAATGGCTCGGAAATATACTGTGAAAGCTGGATCTCGAAGATGGCCATTACAAGTGTTTTACAATATCCTAGATCTTGCCGGAATAAATGCCTGGATATTATATAAAGAGACAACAGGAGAAAATATTTCAAGAAAAGACTTTTTATTCCAGTTATCCGAAGAGCTTGCAATTGACTACAAAGAACTAACCGGTCGATCTACAGTTCAAGCAGAAGGAATATCATCATCTACATCGTCACAAAACCAGACACATATTTCGATGAAACGTAAACGGTGTCAAATCGCACAGTGTACTAATAATAAAACGAACTATATCTGTGGTACATGCCATAAACGAGTCTGTGGTAAATGTTCTGCTAAAACAACTATAACTTGCAAAAAATGTCTTTGATTCTTATGCATAATTATTTAATAAATTATTGCTATTATATTACTATTATTATTCAGATTATATTCAATTTTTGTTCATAAAAGTAAAAAAATATATAAAACCGTAAAAATTGCTGTCTTTTCTTAAATATCTTTGTAATTTAAGAAACAAGTCATTTTGACCCCTCCGGTAGAAGTAGGTATATGTCAATCGTCGGTAGTTCTAGTGTTAAGCCGCATAACCATTATATGTCTTGAGAGCTGATATTGCAAGGCTTGTGTGTGAAAAAGTTCTATTAATTCTACGCAGTAGTTTTTGGTTGGTGCCCTTTTAAATATGGAGAGCAATAAGCAGCATTTTCGTCATATTTTACTTTTTTACTTCAGAAAAGGTAAAAATGCTGTCCAAGCGAGAAAAAAATTGACGGATGTGTATGGAGAAGGCGTGTTAACAGTACGCCAGTGCCAGAACTGGTTTGCAAAATTTCGATCCGGCAATTTTGATGTCGAAGATGCACCACGGTCTGGAAGGCCGGTCGAAGCTGACAAAGATGCGATAAAGGCATTAGTTGATGCAAATCGGCGAATAACCACACGAGAGATCGGTGAGAGATTAAATTTGTCGAATTCGACTGTTTATGACCATTTGAAAGGCATGGGCTTAACCTCGAAGCTCGATGTGTGGGTGCCCCATGTCCTTACGGAGCGAAATTTGTGTCGTCGCGTTGACGCGTGTGATTCGCTCCTCAAACGTCAAGAAAATGATCCATTTTTGAAGCGGATTATTACTGGGGACGAAAAATGGGTTGTATACAACAATGTTAAACGCAAGAGGTCATGGAGCAGAAAAGATGAACCGGCTGAAAGCGTGTCAAAAGCCAACATTCACCAAAAAAAGGTGATGCTCTCCGTTTGGTGGGATGTCAAAGGAATCGTTTTTTTTGAGCTTTTGCCGGACAATACAACGATTAATTCAGAAGTCTATTGTCATCAACTGGACAAATTGAATGATTCACTTAAAGAGAAGAGGCCCGAATTAATCAACAGGAAGGGTGTAGTGTTCCACCAGGATAATGCGAGACCTCACACAAGTTTGGTCACTCGCCAAAAACTTTTACAGCTTGAATGGGACGTACTGCAACATCCACCATATTCTCCAGATCTGGCGCCTTCCGACTACTATTTGTTCCGGTCCCTGCAAAATTTTTTGGATGGCAAAACCTTTACCTCAAATGAAGATGTCAAAAACCACCTGAACCAGTTTTTTGCCAGCAAGGACCAAAACTTTTATAGGAGGGGAATTATGTTACTGCCAGAAAGATGGCAAAAGGTGTTGGACCAGAATGGCCAATATATAATTTAATAAAATATTTATTCATTATACGAAAACTGTCTTTCATGTTCCCCAAAAAAAACGAAATGACTTTCCGAACAACCCAATATATACTCGTACCTAATATAAAGTGAAAGCCGACCGGAAAAATATTTTACATAGGTAACGACAAACAGGCTTCACTCGAGTCAGTGGAATTAGAATCCCTTGGACAGATACATATGTTTTACGTTGTACCCGACGCCTTCCTACTTGAAGACGACATTATCGGTATGAAATATCTTGAAAAATATAAATTCGAAATTAACAATGACCATTTCAAATTAACCGACTCTGTATTACAACTTAGAGTCGAGGAAACGATGTCAGCCTTATAACTGTAGAGACGATACTTGATAGAAAGCTACAACGAGTTACTATCATCGATACGGAAACCGAGTGTATCAAAGTCCCTCGCGTTTATCAAATCTCGACGTTAACTGTTATGGAACTGTTATCAGAACAACTTAGAAAAAATGTTAGAACGGCCCATATCGAAATAAAATTTCGCGAATCTATAGAAAAAATCATTTACTCATATTTTGATACATTCGCACTTGATTCTGAGCCACTACCGTGTACTAATTTAATCGAGCATGAGATCATAATAAAAGATTCTAAACCAATTAATGTAAAATCCTACCGACCACCGGAGTGCCACAAAGAAGAAATTAAACGACAAATCAACGAAATGCTGAAGAAGAATATCATCGAGCCAAGCGATTCACCGTACAACTCACCACTTTGGATCGTACCAAAGAAGGTGAATACATCAGGAAAACGAGAATGGTGCGCAGGGAGCCAGATGCATATCCATTACCGATATCGACGATATTTTAGAACATCAGGGCAAAGCAATATAAACTCTGGGTTTCATCAAATTCCGATGGAAAAGAGTTCCAGAATGTACACAGCTTTTAGTACATCGGACGGACACTTTCACTACAAAAGAATGCCATTCGGACTGAAAAATGCACCAACACGATTTCAAAGGATGATAAATAATGTACTTTGCGGATTAATTGATAAACACTGCTTCGTATATTTAGATGACATAATAATGTTTGGCAATACCATTGAAGAACATAACCGAAATCTTGCTATAGTATTCCAACGTTTACGCGAAACTCTTAAACTACAGCCGCATAAGTGTGAGTATCTCAAATCAGACCTTAAATACCAAGGACACTTGATAATTGCAAAAGGAATCAACTCTCGAGTAACCCTACCAGAGTCAAAGTATTTCTTTTACGAAAATTTGCCAAAATAGCCAAGCTATTGACAGAATTAACAAAAAGGGATTTACCATGTAGCTATGACGTAACTGTTGAAAAAGTTTATAATTTTATTTTTAAATGTATATGCAAATTTTAAATGTATAATTAAAAAAAGTTCTAAAAAAAAGTTTCCTATTTCAAAATTACCTGAAAGTAATATTTATTGATTTATAGAACTTTGGAACTTTTCCGGCGTGGGACGCCATTGCGTACGGACGTTTGACAGGTGGGATGCAACGCATTCGTAATTGCATAATCGACAACCATAACTGCGTTCGTTTGGGCTATAGCTTTGTGATTTCGCGTTATTTAACCCGTTCGCTACCATTAATAGTCGGAAGTGTTAGATTTTTATTTTTATTCTTCTTTCAATCACCGTTTTTATACAAATTTAATTCGCCTACGGTATTTCGCGATCGGCGGGAATGTTAGACTTTTGTTTTGTACTTCTTTAAACAACGAATTGTATGGTGTTTCCTGTCTACAACATTGGAATATATGGTGCTAACCATCTTCTACTTAAACTTTCAACCAAATCAACCAAACAAGTAAGCAAAGAGGAGCTGTCCATTACTAGCTCCTCTGATGATGAGACAGGGATGAGCGCTGGTGCGACGAGGAAGGCGTCCACCAGCGTCCCTAAGAGAAAAAGGCTGAGGGGGACCACTCCCCCAGTGACGCAAACTGACTCAGAAGAGTCAGCAATGGAGGTGGAAAGCTGTGGCTGCTCTCACCTCGATGAGATAATGAAAATGAGGTCAGACCTCGAATCCGCTCTCCTAAGTGAGAATAATAAAATAAACAAGGCCACCATTAAAATCGTAATGTCTAAATGGGGCCTTATGGAAAAGAAGCTTCTCGAGCTCGTCATAGAGAACGAGAAGCTGAAAGCGCAAAACGATGCCATAAAGGCAAATCCGCCGGTCCGGCAGTCGTATGTGAAAGCATGCGCTGCGGGAAGCGCTCCTAAAAGGGTAGCAGCCCCCTTGGGAACAGTAGCTAAGGCTACCAAGAAAGAACGAACGGATATCGTGTTGATCCGCCCCAGCAAGGATTCCAATAAAAGAACCAGTGAGGAGATTAAAAAATCTCTCACGAAAGAGCTTGGGCCCCAGAGGTCCAAGCTCAAGATAAAATCCATAAGACAAATGCGCTCTAAGGGCGTAATAATTGAGTTAGGCAGCAAAGAGGATGCTGATATAATCAAGAGCACCTTGCTAGCCAAAGCTGGGCTCAGAGTTGAGGAGCCCAAAAAGCTAAGTCCGAGTATAATAATTTACGATGTGGACTCCGAATATAGTGCCGATGATCTGAAGGAGGATCTTCTTACGAAGAATTTTCCGATAAAGAGTGAGGCCGAAAAAGAGAAGCTTGCCGAAGCCGTTCACTTCAGGCATAGCTTCGTGACTAAAAATAAAAACAAGAACTGGATCGTGGAAATGCCACGACCAGAATTTATGGAGCTGGTCTCTAAGGGTAAAGCCTATATGTACTGGAGCTCTTACAGAGTCCGAGAGTACATAAACCTAACCATGCAAGGCTGAAAAGGCCACATGTGAGAAATGTGGAGAAAGCGGTCACTTAAAGGATGACTGCAAGTCCAAAAAGGAAAAGCCCAAGTGCATAAACTGCACGAGGACAAAGAGAGAAAAGACGGACCATTTGGTCACGTCTAAGACCTGCCCGGTCTATGTCCGTCAAGTCGAGCTATATAGATCTAGGCTAAGCCCGTGATGATTGCGCTCGCACAAATCAACGCCCAGAGGTCTGCTGATGCAGCGTCCAACCTCCTAAAGAAATTAGAGGAAGGAACTATACAAGTACTCCGTCTTCAGGAGCCGTATGCCTACAAAGGCAGGTTCAAGGGTTATTCGAGTCGAATGA
>JAOPTO010002074.1:0-14303 GCA_033822845.1 Tetrapedia diversipes | reverse complement strand
TTAACGTACGGATGGGTCGCCTCTCACGATTCCACCCGACACAACGGCCGCTCTAAAAGCGGCCTTTTGGGCAAGAGAGGCGTGCAACTCCGCGCCACGGTGTTCGAATGCGTTCTCAGTTTCGCGTTCCTTCCGTCGTGACGTCCATGGCGCTACGTTCAACGAGCGAACAGCGCCTCCGGCGTGGAAGACCTCGTACTACGTAGGGAGAGCCTAGCTCGTTCCGTCGGTAAGGCAGGCCGCTGACGTGTCGACGACCGTTGCACCGGTGCTTGCCGGCACACACACGATAACGACGTCTAGTTCTTTATCGAAGGGGTTATCGTCTAGACTAGAAACCTTTGATCTTGTAACGGAAAAAACACGTTTTATATTATACGAAGGTAATTTTAAGTTTGAGAGAAGTATTTTGTGGCTGTATGGTAACAAGTATGTATATGCAAAATTATCTTGAACGGCTATGGCACAGTTTGCATATAAAAATTGTGAAGCTGCATTTTCGTCTGAATTTTTATTCATGGAAGATGTATGTAGTTTATGTAAATAATATTTTTGTATGGGGAAAGGAGAAGAAGTTCGTGTCCTCATTTAATTAGGGAGAAGGATAACGGTCACTGTTAAAAGCATGAATTGCAAGATACGATACCTGTTAACGGTCTCGAGGACTGCGCACGATTTTATTAGTCCCTTGGGCTAACATTGCTATGATGTGGGCGTTAATTGCCGTGTTATTACGATGTATTTGTTTGGAATCGTAAAAAAACGGGATTGGAACCGTATGCCGGATAATTTGAGCTGTGTGTTTTCCCCTCGTTGCGACTAATTGCGGTTCGGTACTCAGTGGACCACGAACACCTTGGACATAGCGGTTCTTTCCAGCCGGTTTGCGATTGACAAGTGTCCATAAACGATTCAATTAAATTTCCCCCTGTGGGAGGATCCAGTTCGTCGATTTATGGGTGTATTATCAACAGACACAAAGGGTGTTCTTTCCTTCCGTCGCGTTTCAGTGGCCCCGTTATGATTGGCAAACATCGAAAACATACGTCTTGCAGGATTGCTTCTTGCTTCTCGTTGCTTTTTATAGTCTCCATCAGAATGAGATACCTATTGTAGGAAATTATTCTTATTGGCCGATGGGCTTTTACCTAAATTACGAGCTAGTGCAACGACTCTCATGAACTCTAAACGAACTATTAACGAACTGACGAATTAACCAAAATCGAACTAACTAAAAACGAACTATCTAAAACGAACTAACTCTAATTATCGCGAGGCTTCCTATTTATTTGCCTCGGGCCTGATAGGCGGTTCCTGTCCTTACCCATCAGGACCTTCGGAAAAATGCCCGCCTTCGATATCCCCACGCGTTTTCATCTAGGATATCGCCGTCTCCCTTTTCTTCGGGACTGTTTATCCCTACAACGCAGGCGTTGTTTAAAACGGCGCCGGAAGATAACGCGGCCCCGAAAAAATAACACGGCGACACCTCGAAACCTAATCCGCGTCGCCTAACGAAAGCAGTGTTATTCTTTGCTGCTCTCCCCTATACAAAGGCTCCATTCATTAGTAAATTGCCTACACTATCGAATATTATTTTTCCTTCCGTTATTATTATCGTTCCTGTTACGAATTCAAAATGTTCCCGTACACTAACTCTTGCCTCTCTTTGTTGCAGGTGAGTCATTGCTGGCGAGTCGAATTAAAGAAATTTCTCCGATTGACTGTCGAACGATTAACCATACCGTTTTACCGTATGGTATAATCTGATGTGCCGCTCGAGGAAGTCAGGTAAAGCCGGCGTGAATTCTGAACGCGCGCGTTTCCCTTAGACATTAAGCAAACAACTTCATCGAACGGACCATAGACTGCCATGGCACAGCTGTGTGTACACATGCACGCGTGTTATTATCGTGACGCGTGGAAAAAGTAAAAGGGACTCCGGTATCCACGGACTTGCTTTCACCAGGATTCTGATATTTAGAGACGCGTCGGCGAGGATACCACCGCGTGTGTATAATACACCAGCGGGTATGCACGTGCGGTGAAAATAGCAGCAAGGGGCCGTTTGACATTTATGCGTTTCGTCCTAATAAGCGTAACGCAATAAAATACTTCTCGCAGCGATGAAACCCGCCGATGGAAACGAATTGCAAAACGCGATGAATAGCCCCTTCTTCAGCGTGCGTGTCCGTCCCTTGCGTTTGCGGCGCACGTACAAAGTTTTGTATCACCAAAATCGCCTGTAACCGTGAAATAATGGCCCCCCTGGCTTTTGTAACGCGAACTCCGCGACCGCGACTTCTTATTTTCTCGCCGGTTAACGTGGATTCCGTCCGGTTTGGCATCTGGACGGTCAGACGAGACGATTATCCGGCAAAAATAGACTTGGCTTGGATTCGAGATATCGTGGTGAACAGTGCCGTGTATCGCGTTCTTCCTATTCCGTGAGGCGTTCAAGAGACGGTGAGACTGCGTTTAGGAGGGTTATGAGAAAAATTTGCGAAACGCTAGGCATCACTAAGGACAGATATACACTGCTGGACAACATTATAAGTTCACTTAATTTCTTGGAGTTTTATGTAATTTGTGATTGAAATTATTCATTCACAAATGGCAATTGCAAATACATAAGAAGAAATTGATTAACACATTGTATGCCGGTGGCATCTGAGGCATTTAAAACTGTAGGTGAAGAAAATATTTAAAATTTTATACATTATTGTAAAACACTAAAATTGGTTTGCATATTCATTATATGCAATTTAACGATAACGGAAAATAGAAACAAACAAATCGCCAAACAAAAGAATGTTGTATTATCGCAAACCCGGCGCTAAAGCAACAGACTTCCAAACCCGCGTTTTCGCGGGGCCGGCATACAATGTGTTAAAATTGAATGAAAATCCTTATTAGTAGGGTTGAAACAAGATTTTTTCAATTGCTTAGCAGTTGATGATTAAGAGTTGGTCTGTACTGCAATTTAATTTAACTGAATTGAGCTTCCCAGCTAAGAAAGATTGAGAACCACTGCTTTAGTGCTCGAAATGTAGGGAATGAAGGGATTGGGCTATTATTGCTAGAAATTCGTTTAGGGAAACTGAAGTTACGAAGATGTATGATTCAGCTGAGAAGTATTGGGGCAGTTTCGATTGAAACTTTTGACGATTACCTAACTTTCCCAGAAGCGGACGTAACAATTGTCTTGGAACTTGCGAGTGGGAGTACACATAACCTAAATTACTTTCGTAACATTCCTAGATCGTGGTAGTTCCACTTGTTGTTTATCACGGCTACGAACTAAGTTATAAAGCAGATAGTTTCATTACTTTTGAAACAGACCTGGCACGTGTGGAAAGCGGTCGTCTCGACGCGTTGCGTCGAGTTTTCTCTGCGTTAATTAGCGCCAATAACGAAATTCGTGTAACGCGAACTTTTCCTTTTAATAGCATTCCTCGTGGCAAGGCTGGTATTCTTGATAAATCGCGACTTAACGTTCTCTAATTATAGACTTACAGCTGGCACTTTGTTCGAATGAACTATTTAACTATTGGGACTGCAACTACTTGAGAGTTGACCGCGAACATGACGGTATTAAGATTTCTTTGATACCAGTGATACATTTTGCGTTAAAAAACCCGCAATTTTACTTGGATTCATGTTATGGCAGGTTTCTAAATAATTTCAGACTTGTCGAAACAATTATCGTATCTGAGAACTGATCAAAACTGTATTATGACAAATTATTAAAGCTTTCTTCAAATTAATTCCTTCAGTGACAGTATTTTTTATGTTTTTGTAAGTACTCAATACTGTTGCATCCATATTTTTTGGAATGCCAACATTAATATTAATAACAATTCAGAATTGATACTTATTGATATCAATAAGGTATCATAAGATACTATAAGACATTTATTATTATACTTATTATACAATAATGCCATTCAATTGGCATTGAGGGTACATTACTATTTATATTATGATAATTATTGCTAATATCACCATTACAGAATGTACCTCTCTAAGTAAAATCACTAACTGTATCATTTAAAGTACAGTGTCCACAAAAAGTTTAACTGACAAAAGTTTAAGACCAAAGGACAATGTAGAACATAGTTTTATGGTTTATAAGCATTATCTGTGTATTCATTTTTATTCTTATTATGGTGGAACAGTATTTATTGATCAGCATAGAATACAAATTTTATTTATACTGTTATTTATTATTAATTAATATATTTATTTTCTTTAACCCTTTAATCCTAAACCAGAGGACAATGTAGAACATAGTTTTATGGTTTATAAGCATTATCTGTATATTCATTTTTATTGTTATTATGGTAGAACACTATTTATTGATTAGCACAGAATGCAAATTTTATTTATATTGTTATTTCTTATTAATTAATATATTTATTTTCTTTAACCCTTTGATCCTAGACGAGAGGACAATGTAAAACATAGTTTTATGGTTTATAAGCATTATCTGTACATTCATTTTTATTGTTATTATGGTAGAACAGTATTTATTGATCAGCATAGAATGCAAATTTTATTTATATTGTTATTTCTTATTAATTAATATATTTCTTTCGTTTAACCCTTTGATCCTAGACGAGAAGACAATGTAAAACATAGTTTTATGGTTTATAAGCATTATCTGTATATTCATTTTTATTCTTATTATTGTAGAACACTATTTATTGATCAGCATAGAATACAAATTTTATTTATACTGATACTTCTTATTAATTAATTAATTTATTTTCTTCGACTCTTTGGTCTCGAACTTTTGTCCGCTACTGTACCACTGTTCCTACATACTAAAATGGGTACGATATATAAACGCTTTTTGTAGTGGCTGTAGGTACTTATTTGTGATTGTAAACGCGCCAGAGGCTCGAGGAAAGAAAGCGGACCCAATGGTCTAGCAGTCCCAGCAATTAAGGTCGTACAGTATCATTCCACGGGACTATATCCTGTGTTGGTGTTCATCTGGACCGACGCTTTCTTCCGTCAGTTTTCGCGCCACTTACAGGAGCGTCGCGCTTTTTAGAGAACGCGAAGCATATTGTTGACATTGCATGAATTTTATGCATTCTGGAAAACACGGCTTTCTCTCAACTCTGAGATAAAGATGTCGTTTCTCAGTTTTTTTTTTCTCGTGTCATTAACTAACAACAATTTGCTGCATGGTATTCATTCCTCGAACGAAATCAATGGCTAAATGTTCATTCGCTACGAGTTCATTATAAATCATTATGTTTTTTTTAAAGAATTAGTGTGTGTATGATTAAATCTCTAATAGTTCACTGTTGTATAGAAAACCCAAAGTGCTACAAAGAGGTATTTTGGGGGGATTTTTACGAATTTGAAATGTGCAAACAAATTCTGCAGAAGTTTAGTGAACTACTTTTAGGATTATCAAGTTTGATTATCAAAGTTTAACACTAGATTTACGGACATTTCTTGTGCATCTATTTTTAATACACATATCCTAAGAAAAATAGCCTGAAGTCTGAAATCAATCTTTGTACCGTAACCATTTCAAATTTCCCGCCAAACTCGTTATGAATTCTAATATTTGATACGTTAGATATTATCAGCTCAATACTGATATACAGGGTGTTCGGACAGCCCTGGGCTTAAATTGAAAGAGTAACTCCCTGAGACATTCTAAGACGAAAATCAAGAGTAACGATTTTGCGTTTGAGGCTTTGTTACGAGTTATAACTAGTTAAAGATATCGTTTAATCCGGACCGTTCGACTCTTGAGAGCGGGTAACCGAGGCAACTCGGTCGGTAACGTCGCTGAGTTCACAGTGATGCTCAAGCGTCCAACGGTCCGGATTAAACGATATCTTTAACTAGTTATAACTCGTAAACAAAGCCTCAAACGCAAAATCGTTACTCTTGATATTCGTCTTAGAATGTCTCAGGGAGTTACTCTTTCAATTTAAGCCCAGGACTGTCCGAACACCCTGTATATTGTATAAAGATATTAAACTATCAATTACTTGAAAAAAATCATTTTGTTCGATTCATCAATGATGCATCCACTGCAATGTGAGCCAGTCGGGAATAAGTTGATCCACGAGCGTTCGGTAAAGTGTTAAGAGACTCTACAAATTTTTCTCAACAAAAATAAACAATGAAAAAAGAAGTGAATATTGAAAGATGTATTATACGTGTATTTGAGAAAAAGTCTAAAGTTTAAAGGTGTTTCAATCACGTTGTATCTATGAAATTCTAATCGAAATTTCAAAAACGGTCATTTGACCGGTTGTAGTAGGAATAGTGTTAAAAGAAGCTTCATATTTGAAATTACTTTGTTATACAACAAACGGATGTCAAGCGCTTTGTTTGAGGTCACGAAGGACCCCAATGTGCCATCGGGGACGTTAACCTTAATTATGTTTGTTAATCACCACGTCACTTGACGCAGCTCCGTTATGCGAATAGCATGGTTCATCGTATATTTTATTTAGCAAGTTAGGCACACGTATAACACCAGTAACCATCAGAAATTCATGGAGCTGGAATTAGAGTGGTGACATCATTGTTGAGTCGAGCATTTTGGTCAGACGGTTACGCGTGTTGCCACTTTTGTTCCGGACTGTTGTTAGAAGTTTTAGAACGGTACAAAGGATCCTTTGAATATTGAACTCTTTGGGAATTAGCATGGCGAAATCGTGCACGCCTACACTTTACCACGATTTCCCCTCGGATTAATCGCGGTTTCCCGCGTTCTGATTCGTGTAATCGAAGCACGAAGGGAAATCATATTGATCGAAGATCTCATTGTAGTCGGTGTTTGCAGTGTTTGAATTACGAGAAAGCGAATCAATTCCTTCTTTTTTTTTGGTTCCGTGTCCTCGATTCGAGTTTAATCATCCTATTTTCCCTCGACTTCTGTGTTCCGGCTTAAACGAATCCTATCGCCTGTTCTGCCACTGATCAAGACGGATTTTCATCCAGCCCTGTCTATTTTCACCGTCATTAATCCGAGTCTGGTGATTTGTGCTCGTTAAAAAGGTTTACGACAAACCGCTGGTAGCCATAGTTAAGGATTTATGAAACTTTCGCTGTCATTTTTGTTGGATCAGGCTGGGAAAGGATTAGCGTGGAGCTCTCTTAAACTAATTTATCGTCTAACTAACTTTATCACCGTTACGACTGAATCATTTCTTTGTAACGTTCACGGTTTATTTTTTCTCCCTTCCACTACACACTGAACACTGCATCCTCATCCCTAAAGTCCTATTCACAATTCGTGTTCCATCTATCAAATTTGAAAGGTTTGTTGCGCGCGAAATCCAGTAAATAAAACTATTAGGTCGAGTCATAAGTAACTTTCGATGCAGCTAAGAAGAATCTATTGTTCGTATCTACCAGCTATGAGTTACCATGACAAGAAGTTTTTGTTTTCACCATATAGACGAGGGTTTAGTTAGTCTTTTATGAACTGTTTTGTGTGATACACGTTACGTTAAACTGTTTTTTTTTTTTAATCTTTGAAATGCAGAGTTAAGAAGTACATATTCGTCATGTAATGCATTGGGAATTTAACCCTTTGACTGCTACAGACGCATATATGCGTCTGGCGAAAGGTATCGGTATGGACTAAGGACGCATATATGCGCTTTCTGTAAGTGTCCGGCATGGACTAAGGACGCATATATGCGTTTGTCAATTTTTTCAAGCACCTACACAGAATTAATACCATTATGCGTCTGTGAGATACGTATAAACAATATATTAAATTTAATTTTTAATTAATTTTGTAAAATTAATTTTTTTTTTTTTCAACTCGATATGCTGCAATTTGAATTTTTTAAATATCATTCTTAGTTTGGTTTTTATGAGCTTTTTCCGAAGCTATAGTAAATTCGTCAAATTCGTGCGATTGTCTTCGCATATGCATCGATTTTCGCTTGGCACTAAAAGGGTTAAATATTGGGGAGTTTGACCCCATGTGTGTCTAACGTAAGGAGTCTTTTTTTCTTGGGTCTACCAGGTTAAAGTGTGCCATTGGACACACCCAACGGGAGACACCCGATCTTCACTGAAACTGTGGTTGAACAAAGATGTTCGATCCTCGAAGCTATTTTCGATCAAGATCAAAGTTCGCCGTCGATCTGTTCGTGGCGGAGTATCGCCATAAATTTCCCGCGATAAGTGTGACAAAACACGTTTATTCACGGCATGAAGTTTCTCTCTTCACGGGGTTGCGCGCACCTCGCGGACTCGGGCCTGTAAATCACCAGCTCGAGATCGTAATCGATCGATGGCAGGAGGACCGCGCCGCGGATGGAACAAATTGACCCACTTAACGATCGCTCCGTTTCAGCGATACCGATCGCGGGGAAATCGCGGCTACAGGGGAGGATGCTGTTTTATTGAGACATCACTCGTTTCTCTACGGTTTGCACTTGTTCACTCGAGACCCCGGCTAGCCGTGAAGGATGCAGAGGGCCGCGGTCAAGGAAAATTCCTGGCGGAAGCAAAGCCACGGTTCTGATTAACCCTTAGCACTCCGTGCGTTTCTTTTCGTAACACGACACTGTCCCTTCTTCAGACAATTCCAATTTTTTCGTAGAAAATACGTCTTTGCCATCACCTAGCTTTACATTCTCAACATAACATTCTTCCATGTCTTTAATTTTAAAAATAGTCCAGAAAACGACCTGATGACAAAACATTTGGAATGTAATCATGTTAAATACAAAATGTCTCCGCAGCGGAGCCAACGGAGCGCTAAGGGTTAATTCTTTGGAGCACAGTGGGATTAACCCTTTCGCTTCGACCATTCAGTCCGCCGAAGTACCGTCATTGAACGGAAGCGCGCGACAGAAATATGCACAGTGCGCGTGGTTTCTGTATATACGTTTTTCAAAGTCTTAACCCTTTCGCTTCGGCTGTCCAGTCCGCCGAAGTACCGTCATTGAACGGAACCACGCGTCAGAAATATGCACAGTGTGCGTTTCTCTAAGTCTTAAATAACAATTGTGCTGAATAACACAATCGCTGCTCTAATGTAACAAGTATATTTACATTTTTAATATAAAAAGGCTTACAAAATTATTGAAATAAAGAATTATTAAAATATAAAATGATTAAAATACAAAATATATTTAGATGCCGCCTATAAGCGGCACTCGAAGCGAAAGGGTTAAATAACAACTGTGCTGAATAAAAGAATCATTGCTCTAATCTAACAAGTATATTTACAATTTTAAATGTGAAAAGACTTTTAAAAATTATTAAAATATAAAATTATTAAAATACAAGTTACATTTGGATGGTCATCTCGTGGATGCCGCCTATAAGCGGCGCTCGAAGCGAAAGGGTTAACTCTTTGAGGGTTATGAACTATGGGTTCCCACACGACTATTCAATTTGTGCTATGAACACGTGTATGGGTTCTCTTACAATCATTCAATTTTGGCTATGAACACAAATGTGGGTTCTCACACAGCCCTATAATTTTGACTATGAACACATATATGGGTTCTCATACAACCATTCAATTTTGACTTCAAACGCATATATGGGTTTTCACATAACCATTCAATTTGTGCTATGCACGTGTGTATGAGTTCTCTTATAACCATTGAATTTTGGCTATGAATGCATGTATGGGTTCTCATACAACCATTCAATTTTGACTATGTACACATGTATGGGTTCTCATGCAACCGTTCAATCTGGGCTATGAATGCAAATATGGGTTCTCACACAACCATTCAATTTGTGCTATGAATGCATATATGGGTTCTCATACAACCATTCAATTTTGACTTCAAACGCATATATGGGTTTTCACACAATCATTCAATTTGTGCTATGCACGTGTGTATGGATTCTCTTGTAACCATTGAATTTTGGCTATGAATGCATGTATGGGTTCTCATACAACCATTCAATTTTGGCTATGAACGTGTCTATGGGTTCTCATACAACCATTCAATTTTGGCTATGAACGTGTCTATGGGTTCTCATACAATCATTTAATCTGGGTAATGAACGCTGTATAGTTTTATAAAATACTGTGCTTTGTCGTAAAAAGTGGTCAGGCCACAGCACATGCTCAACGTCACACAACTCAGCGCTAAAAAGGTTAAAAATGTCCCATCTTTTTCATGCACGGTAATGTGTGGTGGGTCATTTTCAAACCCACCTCGAAATATTGCAATAGCTGCATATGCATAGGTTTATATATTTAGTCTTGCTTACACAAAGCAGTTGGTAATAGCATAAAATATGTTATAAATATGTTCGTTTGTATTGGCAAGTTTCAACATGTCAGTACTTTGTTAACAAAAATATACCAATTTTGTTTAATTTAAAATGCAACAAAATTTCTGTGCAACATGGATCTATCTATTCTCTGAAATCCTGTGCCTCGAAGAGTTATTGTTCACCCGGTGGCTTCTTGACTTCTGGTTTGAATAGAAAAGAAAGTGTTGGGTACTCTTTGAGAAAAGTTCGTTTCACCTCGAAACGTTTTCCATTGTTCAATTTACTGTGGATCGTAAATTCTAGTTAAGACAATGCCCTTATTGATAGCAAACCTCAACACTTTTACAGTTTCAGTTTTTATTTCCTTATTTCTTTTGATGCCGTGTAAAAATTTCACCGAAGCGCTGCTATTTACGGACGAGAGTGTACCTTTGAAATATGTACACAAGCATTTCTTTTTCTCAGAATCTTTCTTGCTGTTATAGTCGAAGATAATGGTCCTGTACCGCGAATTCTGACGTTTCTCTGTCTCTCTCAGTTCCGGTCACCAATTTGGATGGTAGATTCTACGTGTCACGTGTCCGTCGACCCGAAACGACGGCAATAACGAGACCGCTCTCTAAATAAACCGTCATAATGAACCCTCCACGTGTGACGAGTGTCACATGAAATCAGGTCAGTTCTTCTGTGCGATCGTAGAGGAATCGAGTGCCGGGAGGGGGGATATAGTGATGCAAAACTACGATCCGTTCATTGAAATATGCAAAGTAGGCGTGTATAATTTTAACCCTTTGCACTCGGTTGTCCCCTCTGATGGGACATCGTAATCTTAGCATATGATAGTTTCGAAAATTTTCAGACGTTAGTTCAGACTTGGACGTTAAATAGTCGTGTATGTAAATTTTAATATACGACTTAACTAAACTAAATGAATTTTAATATACGTGAATCATAGTAAATATTTCGAATTTGAAAATTTTTGAAGTTAGTATCATTAAACGGCTAACAGTCACCTCTCGAGTACAAAGGGTTAATTCCAAAAATTTTCAAGTGCAAAATATTTACTAAGATTCCCCTATATTAAATGTCACTTAGTTTAGTTAAGTGATATACTAAAATTTACATATAAGACTGTTTAACCTCTGAATATAACTAATAAACAGACTAACTACAGTCTGAGAATTTGCTGAGAATTTTAACTAAACTGAATAAAGTTTAATATACGTGATTCATAGTAAATGTTTCGAATTTGAAAATTTTTGAAGTTAGTATCATTAAACGACTAACGGTCGAGTGCAAAGGGTTAAGCTACGCTAACTTGTTTGAGATAAATAAGGGAAATATAAGAATACACAGGTTTTTAATTCGTAGTCTATGAGTCGAATGATTAGTTACAGAGTAACACTAATGTAAGTTTAGTTATCCAAGGTTAACCCTTTGTACTCAAAAAGTGACTCATTTGAGAAGATTCGTAAATACCAAGATTGAAAACGCTGATTTTTTACCACTTTTCTGTCGTTTAATTAAAATATTATAATACTTCTCTTAAGTTACGATAACTTGTTTGAGATATATAAAGGAAATATAAGAATACACAGATTTTTAATTCGTTGTCTATGAGTCGAATGATTAGTTACAGAGTAACACTAATTTAAGTTTAGTTATCTAGGGTTAACCCTATGCACTCGAGAAGCGACTCATTTGAGAATATTTTCAAATGCCAAAATTAGAAACGCTAATTTTTTTTATCACTTTTCTATCGTTTAATTAAAATATTATAATACTTCTCTTAAGCTACGCTAACTTGTTTGAGATAAATAAGGGAAATATAAGAATACACAGGTTTTTAATTCGTAGTCAATGAGTCGAATGATTAGTTACAGAGTAACACTAATTTAACTTTATTTGTCCAGGGTTAACCCTTTGCACTCGAAAATGACTACTTCAGAAGATTTTCAAATGCCAAAATTGGAAATGCTGATTTTACCACTTTTCTATCGTTTAATTAAAATATTATAATTCCTTAAGTTACGCTAACTTGTTTGAGAAAATAAAGGAAATATAAGAATACACAGGTTTTTAATTCGTACTATGAGTCGAATGATAGTTACAGAATCACTAATTTAAGTTAGTTATCCAGGGTTAACCCTTTGCACTCAAATTTAATATGACCATGAATTACCACCAACTCGGAATTTATTTTTTTATTCAATCAAAACAAAACTTTTCCAATACGTTATTAGCATACTTAGCCGTAACATTTCATGAGTATAATTAAAAAAAATGAAAATTCCATGGTAAAACTTGTGAACGCATACGCTGAGACATACAGTGCAAAAAGTTAAAAGTAAAATTTTTCTAAAGATTGTTCGTTAAAGTTCATTGACTGATTGAACACTTTACTAATACCTTACGATTTTTCGTTGAGACTAGTTACGAATCAAAGTAACTTATTCCAGTTCTGTTTAACGATTTTAGTTCGTACAATATAAACTTGAAAACAGTTACAAAACTTGCACACCTATTTCCTTTGTTGGTTTTGATCGTTACGATGATGATGATGTTCAGAATTATATTCTGGTTCTGCATACAAATTTGTCATATTAAGAGTCAAGAACAATCAATAATGGGATGTATTCTTGTCTGTGGTCTGACCTGTTAATTGCACATGCGCCCTGACAGTTTCCAGTAGATAGGTCACGTCATATTTCCATGCGTGATCGCGTGGTTTTCCTTTTGACCGACCAAATCATCTTGAGGTTGTCCACAATCGACACCCAAGGTGGTGGTAACTTCTGCCACGAGTATTCTCTGACACAATTCGTTGGGCATTCCTCAATCGATTCGTTGGAAATGGTAAAGTAAATTGATGAGAGGCCATTATGAAAATGAATTTTCTCATGCATCGAACGTGTTTCTATTCGCTTGAATACGATTGGAAAACAGCATGTTTGCATGTTGAGTATTTTCGTGTAATTACAGATCGATCGATCGATGCCAGGACTGTAAAAATTCTAGAGCACCGGCTACGTTTTGTTCTAAATACGATGAAATTCTGTCGTGAATCGGTTCGTGACCCTAAAACTTTTTGGAGGCGTGGCCTCAGCTTTGAAACAGCAGACTGTAACGCGTGCGTTCTTTCTCCGCTTTGATACGCATTCCGCGAATGTGTTCCGATGAAAATTTCCTTCGTTCGGTTCAGCTAACACCTGTATAATCCGTTTTTACTACTCGAACACGATCGTTTCATGTTGTGTTCCCATTCAACGCCTGCTGGACACAAGTTTTTATGCTCGAGGTACGTTTTTTTTTTTCACAGAGAAGTCGAATGAAACTTGTCCGCTTCGCGATCCACTTAAAATCGACGCGGCTGTACAGGGTGTTCATAAAATTGTGTTGCGTTGTTTTTCAACCTCCAGACAAGGTGTCGAAGTTTGATTTGTGCAACTTGAAGTTCTTTCTGGCATCTTATTGACTTTTTCTCCTTTTTTTTTGCAGCACTTACACATTGCTGTCTTCAGCGCGTATATTAATTGTAACTTGACCCCTTGACATACAATGACGAGTTGGGGTCGTCATTCACTTTATGTGTCACTGTAGACTTTGACGAGTCTGACTCGTCAAGAACTGTTTTCAACGAACGCTGTACAGTATATAATTAGATTACTTAGTTGCTTCACTAGTGCGTCGATTCTGTTTTGTTTAGAATATTCAAGATGCTCCTCCCTCCCCCCTTTCAAAAAGAATTTCAAAATAAAATGTTCTGTTTCCAAACTCGCACATAACCGTTCAGTTGAGCCAAATTAACCCATTTGCATCAGCGACGTTCAACTGACGACTGGCCCGTATCACCGCGCGCGGTCGGTCAGTATATTCAATACTTGACTTCCGAATTGTTCATGGAGATTTTCACAACAAAAGTAAAACTTGTCAAGAATATAATGAGCTGATGTAGGTGAGATGCTCACGAAAGGGATCAAACATGATCTGTGGCAGATGAAAAATATTCAGCGACTGGTAACGAAAGAAAGTCATAGCTCGCGGATTATTCCGCGCTC
>JAOPTO010002072.1:0-11381 GCA_033822845.1 Tetrapedia diversipes | reverse complement strand
CGACTCAGCAGCTTCCCCCTGTAGCGTTGCAGTGGGGGAGATGTGGGCAGAAAATTCCTCCCCCGCAACGCTACAACTTCACCACTCAGGTGGCGACACGACGGCGCCCACGTCGCCTACTGCCGCCACCTCTCCCTGATGAGGGTCGCGCCCTCTCGCGAACCCTCTCGGCGGCCTCCTTCTGCAGCATTACTTGCTCGCAGAAGGAGACCACCGCCTTCCAGGCTCCCTCGCTGTCCAGCATCGATGACACGACCGCTGGCAGCGAGAGATCTCCTCCAATACACATTCGGAGGACACGGCGCTCCCGGGACCACGCGGGACACTCCTCGAGAGTGTGTTGCGCCGTGTCCACCTCCTCCCCGCAGTGATGGCACTGCGTCGTCGGCTCTCGGCCGATTCGTCGCAGATACTCGCCGAAGCATCCATGCCCAGCGAGCATCTGCGTCACCCTGTAGGTGAGTCTACCCCACGTTCTACCCATCCATGAGCGTAGGACGGGCAGAACGGCGCCGGCAACACGCTGGCCAGAGTCAGACGGCTCCGACAACTGTCGTTGCCACTCCGACTCAGCGTGCCGCCGCGCGTGGCGTCTCCAGGAAGCCAGGTCCGCTTCCTGTGCTAACGGGCCCCCACCCGACTGGCGAAGGCGAACGGCAAGGACGTACATCGTCGCCACCTCCTCCGCCAAGATCTCCAATGGAAAGAGACCCGCCAGCATCATCGCCGCCCTGTATGAGACCGTGCGGTAACCCCGCACGATCCTGATGGCCATCGGTCTTTCTAACCGACGCAACAAAGCACGGCTGCGCCGGCTGGCCATCATGTCGCGCGCCCAAATTGGTGCCCCGTACAGCACCATGGAACGCACGACTCCCGCATACAGGCGGCGAACCCCATCCTGGGGACCCCCCAGATTCGGGAGGAGCCGGCCCAACGCGGCTGCGGCTCTCTCCACCCGGAGGGCCAGACCAGCAAAATGGTCCTCAAAACGCCACTGGCTGTCGATGGTGAGCCCCAAGTACTTCATCGTACGGCCCACCTCGACGCTCGACTCACCTACACGGAGCCAGGACTGCGGCGGTTCACCCCGCCGAGCGGTGTCGTAGAACCACACACACTCGGTTTTCTCGGGGGAAACCCGCAGCCCCAGTCGCCCGATCTCGGCGACGACGCATGCCACCCCGCACTGACAGAGGCGCAGCGTCCTCTCATAGTCCTCCCCCGTGGCCAGCACCAACGTGTCATCAGCGTAACACGTGATGGTGACCCCGGGGGGGAGCGCAGCCCGCAACACCTTGTCGTATGCAAGGTCCCACAGCAAGGGGCCCAACACCGATCCCTGCGGGACCCCACAAAGAGTCTCCCTCTCGATGAAATGTTCATCCCGGCCGGAATACTCCACCCATCTTGACGATAGGTAGGACCCGATGATCCTCCGTAGGTAGGGCGGCACCCGGTGGTGAAACAGTGCCGCCCTAATTGTCCGCCAGGGCAGGGAGTTAAAAGCGTTGACAATATCAAGGGATACTGCCAACGCCACCCCGCCCTGCGAAACGACTGCCTCCGAGAGGGAACGGACCCGTGAAATTGCGTCCACGGTGGACCGTCCCTCCCGGAATCCGAACTGGCAGTTCGAAAGATCGGGCCCCACCTCAGACAGGTGGGCGACGAGGCGGAACGCAATCACGCGCTCGAATAACTTCCCCGCCTCGTCCAGAAGACATATCGGCCGGTATGCCGAGGGAGACTCCGCGGGCCTGCGCTCCTTTTTAAGGAGGACCAGACGGCTGCGCCTCCATGACGGCGGAAACACCCCGGTCTCCAGGCACCCGCTCAGGATGTCACTGAACGTATCACCCAGAGAACCGAGGGCCGCCACCAACACGCGCCCGGGGATACCATCCGGGCCAGGGGCGGTATTGCGCGCCCCCGTGCGCTTCATCGCGCGAGCGAGCTCCTCGCGAGTGACCCCCATGTCGGAGGACCAGATGGTCGGGTCATCCGACACCGCTGACTCCAAGCGGCTGTCCACCGCGACCGTGGGGAATAGTGTGTCCACCACGGTCTCGAGCAGACGGGGGTCAAGGGACTCCGTCACCGGCGGGACCCAGGGGCGGAGCTTGCCCAGCACCATTCGGTACGGGCGGCCCCATGGGTCCCGGTCGATCGTCCCGAGGAGCTCACTCCACGCGGCGGCCTTCGCAGCCGCAATAGCAGCGCGCAGCCGCGACCGCGCATCACGGTATCCCCGGTACGCCTCCTCAACTCTGTCGTCCCCGCGACGACCACGGCGGCGGGCTCTGGTGTACCGGCGCCTAGCGCGGACGCAGGAGTCACGCAATTGCGCTATCCCCTCCGACCACCAGTACACCGCATGACGGCGCAAGCGCCCGGCCCGGGGCATCGAGGCGTCACAGATGTTAGTGAGCACGCCCCGAAGCCAACGCGCCGCACCATCAGCCCCGCCCATGTGGGAAAATCGCTGGTCGCCCCACGCAACGACATGAGCAGCAGCACGCATCATGTCGTCGTTCAGGCGCGTGAGCGACCATCGCGGCGCCGACTTCCCCACAGGGTCAGGCCGCCGCAGGGGACGATTAAGGCCACCGTCAGCCACCACATCCATGAAGATGTACAGGTGGTCGGAGAGGGTTTCAACGCCCTCCGCCACCCGCCAACGATCGACGCGGCGCACGGCAGCAGGGGAGCAAAACGTCACATCCACTATGGATGACCCCTGCCACCGCACACACGTTGCCGCCGCTCCGCGGTTCACGAGCCGAAGGTCGTGACTCGCCGCCCAATCTAGCAGGCCGCGACCCCGTGCGTCCGTGCTGGGGGAGCCCCACGCACAAGCGTGGGCGTTGAAATCCCCCATCACAAGCACGGGACGAGGCAGGAATCGAGCCAAACATTGGCTGATCCTACCCAGGTGGGCGTCAAACCCCCCGAGGCCGCAGCTCGGGGAGATATAACAACCCACCACCACGAGGTCGCCCCACTCGACGGCAACGTAACCGTCGCCGATCTCCAACTTGGTGGCCGACGGTGAGCCCGGAACGTGGCTCAAGGTGATCGCGACCGAGCCACGCCTGTCCCCCGTCCACGACGGGTGGTCCGGGACAGAGTACGGCTCCGCGATCACCGCCACTGCAACGCTCCACTCGCGCATAGCCTGCATCAGCAGGTCTTGTGCTGCGCGCGAGTGGTTCGCGTTTGTCTGGAGGAGGCAGGCACTGAACTCAATCAGTGGCCATAACCTCCTCCAGGTCTCGAGCCGGCAGATCGCTCTGAACCGGCTCGACTGCCCTCTCAGCTTCGGCCGGTGCTGCAGCCGCCACCGCCGGCGAAGCTCGCCGACGCCCACCCGACGGCCTCTGCAAGCAAGACTTGCCGCCCAGGCGGTGAGAGGAGGGGCGCCCATGGTCGCTACAGAGAGGGCACTTCAGCGGGCGTGAGCATTCGCTCGCCCTGTGTCCCTCTCCACCGCAACGGTAGCAGCGGCCACCCCTGTCGACTGCAGCCGAACACTGCTGCCTCGCATGTCCGACCTCGAGGCAGCGATAGCAGCGGAGCGGTCGCCGCTCGAGTGGCTCAATGCGCACCATCGACCACCCGACGCGCACTCTACCAGCCCTCGAAATCTTGATGGCGGCCTCCGCAGGGCACTGGACCCATGCCGATCCCATACCCCGGCGGGAGCTACGAATAGCTCCCACCTTCACTCGGGCCGCCTCGCAGCCGCCCGCCTCCGCCAGAGCAGCCGCCACCTCGCCCACGCCGACGGACTCGTCCAGGCCCCTGATCCGAAGCTCAACCAGCTTCACGGGCCTGGACACACGCACTCCCGTGCCAGACAGGGCCTCGGCCATCTTCTGGGCCAGGCTAGTAGCCTTGGCCACCCTGTCTTTTCCGGCGATCTCGAGGATGAGACCGCCGGTCATGGAGCGCTTCGGGCGCACACCCTCGATGCCCAGCTCTGCCAGGCTGATACGCTCCCTAGCAGTGGCGAGAGCTTGAGCGTAGGTGCAGCCCACTCCAGGCGGCACGGTGAGGGCGACAGCGGCAGTCCTCGGGGGGCGTTGCACCACCGGAACCGCAGCTGTTTTCGCTCCGCCCTTCGCAGGAGCTGGTTTCGCCCGCCGTCTGTCGGGTCCCATTCCAGAACCGACGGGACGCACGCCCGAGCCGCCCGTGGCAGCCGCAGCTGCAGCACCACGCTTCTGTCGGCGCTTTCTCGTGACTTCACGCCACGGTTGCTCCTTCGGCGGCGCGCTGCGCCCGCTCTGTCGCCCAGCAACAGGGAGCTCTGCAGCTCGAGGATCCGCCGCTCCAGGGGCCGGTATCGCCTTCCCGGACCCCACTCCGCCACCAGGGACCATCGGCGCCAACTCCGCCCTCAGCGCCGAAAGCCTTTCGTCAACCATCCTGGTGATGCTGGCAACCAAATGTTCAACCCCAGCACCACCCGGAAAGCCCTCCATTCGCGGATCCGGCACAGGCCGCACCGTCGACGCCACCGGCGCAGCAGTCACCGATGCAATCACTGCATCTCGTGCCCGGGCAACCCGCCGAGTTGAAACGCTCGCTGCCTCTGGAGCCGCCTTCATTTTGGAGACGGCGTCCTTCAAGAGGGCCATCTCCCTCCGCACCTCCTTCAGCTCCGCGCGCAGCTGCCGATTCTCCTGTTCCAGCCAGGAGGCATCGGCGCTCGCCGTGGACCGCTTAACCAGCTCCGTTGCAGCTGCCTTGGCGGTAAGCGCAGCCACGCGGAGCTTCCTCACGAAGCGGCCCTGGAGGTTCTTGGAGCCTATCGACACACCCTCGACGGCTCTCATGTTTTCGAATATGAGGCCGCCGAGATACCCTGAGGCCTCCCTCCTCATGGATGCGGCCAAATCCTCCTCTTTCGGCAGCGAGGCTCTCGAGGCACGAGAGTACCTCGCGGATGCCGAGTTGTCGCCTGGGGAGGAGATGGTCCTCGCCCGCTTCCTCACCGAACGGCCGCCCTGCAGCAGCAATGTTCGGCCGCCACTGGACGAGTCCGACGAGCATCCCGCAAAGTCGGGCTCCATATCACCCGCAATGGGTGGCAACCGGAGGTCGCCCGTCCCCAAAGGCACATCATTGAAGCCAGTAATATTTTGCGACGTGGCGGCCTGACTTTCCACCGCCAACGTCCCGCGGTCGTTGGATAACGATCCGTGGGGGCCCGCGCGAGAACCACCCATCGGACCGGTACTGGGGGATCCGACGCCCCCTGCACCGTAAACGTTCGATCCTATCGTTGTGCTATCCATATTGTTTTTTGAAAAGTCGCCATGTCGTCAACGATGATATCCGTCCTGTTACCACACACTCTTTCGCACTCTTGCCCCGACAAAGTCGGTGCAGAGTCCCAGGGAGCCCCTCGTGGAGGTGAGGTGTGTGGATTTGGTCAGTAGAGTCCCGCCAACTTCACCGAAATTTTCGTCCTAGTGAGACGATGCCCGGGATACCCACCTTGCGGCAGGCACCGAGGCACGTACTCACTATTCAGAGGAATATCAGTTCCATCGGGGTTTTTGACACGACAGGCCGCCGTGAAAGACTGTACCAACCTTGTGCTCCCCACCTAACCCGAACCTAACCCGAACCTAACCCGAACCTAACCCGAACCTAACCCGAACCTTTTTTTTTTTTTTTTTTTTTTAACGTGGAGGAAATCTTCGAAAGATACCCCACCACCCTGGGGGGGGATGGCGAGGTTATGCGGGATTTTTACCCGCTAAAACCTCCACGGTGGCCTGCCTCTGCGTGTTGGGGGAGTACCGGGAACTCTGGAAGAACACATCCAGTACTCCCCCCACGCCTCGCCTCAATAGAGGCTCGATCTCGGGGGGTCAACATGACCCCCGGTATTGCCTAATTCCATTAGGTGTCTATGACGCCGTGCAGCCACAACACGACGCCATTCCGCCTGGGGAGAAGCTGTGCAATGCCGAATCGGGCCCCCACCCGACTCAGCAGCTTCTCCCTGTAGCGTTGCAATGGGGGAGATGTGGGCAGAAAATTCCTCCCCCGCAACGCTACAACTTCACCACTCAGGTGGCGACACGACGGCGCCCACGTCGCCTACTGCCGCCACCTCGCCCTGACGAGGGTCGCGCCCTCTCGCGAACCCTCTCGGCGGCCTCCTTCTGCAGCATTACTTGCTCGCAGAAGGAGACCACCGCCTTCCAGGCTCCCTCGCTGTCCAGCATCGATGAAACGACCGCTGGCAGCGAGAGATCTCCTCCAATAACCGTTCGGAGGACACGGCGCTCCCGGGACCACGCGGGACACTCCTCCAGAGTGTGTTGCGCCGTGTCAACCTCCTCACCGCAGTGGTGGCACTGCGTCGTCGGCTCTCGGCCGATTCGTCGCAGATACTCGCCGAAGCATCCATGTCCGGCGAGCATCTGCGTCACCCTGTAGGTGAGTCTACCCCACGTTCTACCCGTCCATGAGCGTAGGACGGGCAGAACGGCGCTGGCAACACGCCGGCCAGAGTCAGACGGCTCCGACAACTGTCGTTGCCACTCCGACTCAGCGTGCCGCCGCGCGTGGCGTCTCCAGGAAGCCAGGTCCGCTTCCTGTGCTGACGGGTCCCCACCCGACTGGCGGAGGCGAACGGCAAGGACGTACATCGTCGCCGCCTCCTCCGCCAGGATCTCCAATGGAAGGAGACCCGCCAGCATCATCGCCGCCCTGTATGAGACCGTGCGGTAACCCCGCACGATCCGGATGGCCATCGGTCTTTCTAGCCGACGCAGCAAAGCACGGCTGCGTCGGCTGGCCATCAGGTCGAACGCCCATATTGGTGCGCCATACAGCACCATTGAGCGCACGACCCCCGCATACAGGCGGCGAACCCCATCTTGGGGACCCCCCAGATTCGGGAGGAGCCGGCCCAACGCGGCCGCGGCTCTCTCCACCCGGGGGGCCAGACCAGCAAAATGGTCCTCAAAACGCCACTGGCTGTCGATGGTGAGCCCCAAGTACTTCATGGTACGGCCCACCTCGACGCTCGACTCACCTACACGGAGCCAGGACTGCGGCGGTTCACCCCGCCGAGCTGTGTCGTAGAACCAGACACACTCGGTTTTCTCGGGGGCAACCTGCAGCCCCAGACCCCTGATCTCGGCGACGACGCACGCCACCCCGCACTCACAGAGGCGCAGCGTCCTCTCATAGTCCTCCCCCGTGGCCAGCACCAACGTGTCGTCAGCGTAACACGTGATGGTGACCCCGGGGGGGAGCGCAGCCCGCAACACCTTGTCGTATGCAAGGTCCCACAGCAAGGGGCCTAACACCGATCCCTGCGGGACCCCACAAAGAGTCTCCCTCTCGATGAAGTGTGCATCCCGGCCGGAATACTCCACCCATCTGTACGATAGGTAGGACCCGATGATCCTCCGTAGGTAGGGCGGCACCCGGTGGTGAACCAGGGCCGCCCTAATTGTTCGCCAGGGCAGGGAGTTAAAAGCGTTGACGATGTCGAGAGACACCGCCAACGCCACCCCACCCTGCGAAACCACTGCCTCCGAGAGGGAACGGACCCGTGAAATTGCGTCCACGGTGGACCGTCCCTCCCGGAATCCGAACTGGCAGTTCGAAAGATCGGGCCCTACCCCAGACAGGTGGGCGACGAGGCGGAACGCAATGACGCGTTCGAATAGCTTCCCCGCCTCGTCCAGAAGACATATCGGCCGGTATGCCGAGGGAGACTCCGCGGGCCTGCGCTCCTTTTTAAGGAGGACCAGTCGGCCGCGCCTCCATGACGGCGGAAACACCCCGGTCTCCAGGCACCCGCTCAGGATGTCACTGAACGCGTCACCCAGAGAGCCGAGGGCCGCCACCAACACGCGCCCGGGGATACCATCCGGGCCAGGGGCGGTATTGCGCGCCCCCGTGCGCTTCATCGCGCGAGCCAGCTCCTCGCGAGTGACCCCCATGTCGGAGGACCAGATGGTCGGGTCATCCGACACCGCCGACTCCGGGCGGCTGTCCACCGAGACCGTGGGGAATAGTGAGTCCACCACGGTCTCGAGCAGACGGGGGTCAAGGGACTCCGTCACCGGCGGGACCCAGGGGCGGAGCTTGCCCAGCACCATTCGGTACGGGCGGCCCCATGGGTCCCGGTCGATCGTCCCGAGGAGCTCGCTCCACGCGGCGGCCTTCGCAGCCGCAATAGCAGCGCGCAGCCGCGACCGCGCATCCCGGTATCCCCGGTACGCCTCCTCAACCCTGTCGTCCCCGCGACGACCACGGCGGCGGGCCCTCGTGTACCGGCGCCTAGCGCGGACGCACGAGTCGCGCAGCTCCGCGATCTCGGCCGACCACCAGTACACCGCATGATGGCGCAAGCGCCGGGCCCGCGGCATCGAGGCGTCACAGATGTTAGTGAGCACGCCCCGAAGCCACCGCGCCGCACCATCAGCACCGCCCATATGGGAAAATCGGTGGTCGCCCCACGCAACGACATGAGCAGCAGCACGCATCATGTCGTCGTTCAGGCGCGTGAGCGACCATCGCGGCGCCGACTTCCCCACATGGTCAGGCCGCCGCAGGGGACGATTAAGGCCACCGTCAGCCACCACATCCATGAAGATGTACAGGTGGTCGGAGAGGGTTTCAACGCCCTCCGCCACCCGCCAACGATCGACGCGGCGCACGGCAGCAGGGGAACAAAACGTCACATCCACTATGGATGAACCCTGCCACCGCACACACGTTGCCGCCGAACCGCGGTTCACGAGCCTAAGGTCATGACCCGCGGCCCAATCCAGCAGGCCGCGACCCCGCGCGTTCGTGCTGGGGGAGCCCCACGCACAAGCGTGGGCGTTGAAATCCCCCATCACAAGCACGGGACGAGGCAGGAATCGAGCCAAACATTGGCTGATCCTACCCAGGTCGGCGTCAAACCCCCCGAGGCCGCAGCTCGGGGAGATATAAACGCCCACCACCACGAGGTCGCCCCACTCGACGGCAACATATCCGTCGCCGATCTCCAACTGGGTGACCGACGGTGAGCCTGGAAAGTGGCTCCAGGTGATCGCGACTGAGCCACGCCTGTCCCCCGTCCACGACGGGTGGTCCGGGACAGCGTACGGCTCCGCGATCACCGCCACTGCAACGCTCCACTCGCGCATAGCCTGCATCAGCAGGTCTTGTGCTGCGCGCGAGTGGTTCGCGTTTGTCTGGAGGAGGCAGGCACTGAACTCAATCAGTGGCCATGACCTCCTCCAGGTCTCGAGCCGGCAGAGCGCTCTGAACCGGCTCGACTGCCCTCTCAGCTTCGGCCGGTGCTGCAGCCGCCACCGCCGGCGAAGCTCGCCGACCCCCACCTGACGGCCTCTGCAAGCAAGACTTGCCGCCCAGGCGGTGCGAGGAGGGGCGCCCATGGTCGCTACAGAGAGGGCACTTCAACGGGCGTGAGCATTCGCTCGCCCTGTGTCCCTCTCCACCGCAACGGTAGCAGCGGCCACCCCTGTCGACTGCAGCCGAACACTGCTGCCTCGCATGCCCGACCTCGAGGCAGCGATAGCAGCGGAGCGGTCGCCGCTCGAGCGGCTCAATTCGCGCCATGGTCCACCCGACGCGTATCTTGCCAGCCCTCGAGATCTTGACGGCGGCCTCCGCAGGGCACTGGACCCACGCCGAGCCCATACCCCGGCGGGAGCTACGAATAGCCCCCACCTTGACACGGGCCGCCTCGCAGCCGCCCGCCTCAGCCAGAGCAGCCGCCACCTCGCCCACGCCGACGGACTCGTCCAGGCCCCTGATCCGAAGCTCAACCAGCTTCACGGGCCTGGACACTCGCACCCCCGTGCCAGACAGGGCCTCGGCCATCTTCTGGGCCAAGCTAGTAGCTTTGGCCACCCTGTCTTTTCCGGCGATCTCGAGGATGAGACCGCCGGTCATGGAGCGCTTCGGGCGCACACCCTCGATGCCCAGCTCTGCCAGGCTGATACGCTCCCTAGCAGTGGCGAGAGCTTGGGCGTACGTGCAGCCCACTCCAGGCGGCACGGTGAGGGCGACAGCGGCAGTCCTCGGTGGGCGCTGCACTACCGGAACCGCGGCGTTCCGCGCTCCACCCTTCGCAGGAGCTGGCTTCGCCCGCCGTCTGTCGGGTCCTGCTCCCGAATCGACGGGACGTCTGCCCGAATCGCCAGCGCCAGCCGCAGGCGCAGCACCACGCTTCTTCCGGCGCTTACGCGTGACCTCACGCCACGGTTGCTCCTCCGGCGGCGCACTCCTCCCGCTCTGCTTCATCGCACCGGGGGGCACCGCACCTCGGCTAGCCGGCGCTCCAGGGGCCGGTAACACCTTCCCGGGCCCCACTCCGCCTGCAGAGGCCAACGGCAACAATTCCGCCCCCAGCGCCGAAAGCCTTTCGTCAACCATCCTGGTGATGCTGGCAACCAGATGTTCAACACCAGCACCACCCGGAAAGCCCTCCATTCGCGGATCCGGCACGGGCCGCACCGTGGACGCTGCCGGCGAAGCAGCCGCCGACGCCACCACCGCATCTCGGGCCCTGGTGACCCGCCGTTCCGATGCGCTCGTTCTCTCAGGCGCCGCCTTCATTTTCGAGACGGCATCCTTCAAGAGGGCCATCTCCCTCCGCACCTCCTTGAGTTCCGCGCGCAGCTGCCGATTCTCCTGTTCCAGCCAGGAGGCATCGGCGCTCGCCGTGGACCGCTTAACCAGCTCCGTTGCAGCTGCCTTGGCGGTAAGCGCAGCCACGCGGAGCTTCCTCACGAAGCGGCCCTGGAGGTTCTTGGAGCTACAAGAAACCTTCTCGACGGCTCTCATATTCTCGAATATGAGGCCGCCGAGACCCCCCGAGGCTTCCTTTGTCATCGCTGCCACAAGGTCCTCCTCTTTCGGCAAAGAAGCCCTTGAGGCCCGCGAGTAGCTCACCGATGCCGACTCGTCGCCAGCGGAGGAGGAGACATTCCTCGCTCGCTTCCTCAGTGAGTGGCCGCCCTGTAGCAGCAAGGTACGGCCGCCGCTAGAGGAGTCCGACGACCACCCCGTGACGTCGGGCCCCAAATCACCCGCGGTGGGTGGCGACCGATGGTCGCCCCTCCCCGAAGGCACATCATTCAAGCCAGTAGCATTTTTCGACGTGGCGGCCTGACTGACCACCGCCAACGTCCCGCGGTCGCTGGTTAACGATCCGTGGGGGCCCGCGCGAGAACCACCCATCGGACCGGTACTGGGGGATCCGACGCCCCCTGCACCGTAAACGTTTGATCCTATCGTTGTGATATCCATGTTTTGTGTATGTTTGTCGCCATGTCGTCAACGATGAAATCCGTCCTGTTACCACACACTCTTTCGCACTCTTG
>JAOPTO010002071.1:0-15250 GCA_033822845.1 Tetrapedia diversipes | reverse complement strand
TATATCTTTTTGATTTGATACTATAAGCTCACAAAATCATTGACTCTCTGTTCACAACACTCTGTATATCACTATTCGAGTTTGATAACGCATTCACTTACCTCTTGTATCGTCATTCTTCGTCGGTGAATTCGCAACTGATCTACGTGCAACATCCTGGAACGTAATTGGAGAGTAAATTCTTCTCTCATCGGGTAGAAACGATGAGTCTGGAGGTGTTGGAGAAACCATCTTAGAACCCCTTCGGGATGTTGTGTCTAAGCAGTTTTGATTTTCAAACATAGTGGTTGCAAAAGCAGAGGGCGTTCCTGCTGAAATTCTTTTCTCGGTGCTTCTCGTGTGCCATTGCGGTGGTTCTTGAATAGTAATCCCTTTCGTTGATAATGATCTATGCTCTCTTTTTTCTAACCAGTAGGTCTTCATCGTACCTAAAGTATAAATAATAAATAAATTTTTCATTTTATTCAGTAATATTGAGGAAAACTAAATGATCCCGATAGACAAATGGAAAATAAAAAGAATAATATGTATCCCCTGTTAATTAATTATTCCAACAATTTATTGGGACTACCATTAATTTAATAATAATATTAACCCTTTGCACTCGGCGTCATCTCGAACGTATTGGATGGACGTATTCTCGGTTCCCCAAAATCGCTATTTTTTTTATATATCTTAGTAACTGCACCATATTTTGATTTGATATCTTGTGCCATTTTAGTAGAAAACTTCACAGAAACATGCATTTCTGAAAAGGTTGCGCTGAGATAAGTTGATTCCCCGGAATCACTAATAAATTCTAATGTCCCCTGAGAGGGGATAACGGAGTGCAAAGGGTTAATATCAATTTTGTTTCAAAATTTCAAAAAATCTAATAGATCACATATAAGAATATTTCACATTTAATCCCTTGAAGCTGGACACTTCTAAACAAAAATTGTACAAACTTTTTCTCCCTCTCCCTCCCTCTTTTTTTCTTCTTCTTCTTTTTGATAGCATCATAGCATAGATAAAAAATAGATACATCTGGCCTTTTTTTAATTTTAGACTAGTAAGTGACGAAATGAAACAAGTACTGTGTATAAACATAAAAGATATGGACCTTCTCGTGAATAGGTTAAATAATTTGACAACATAAACAAAATAATTTTTCCCAGTGAGACAATTTAAAATTTGTACCTTTACCCTTCACTTCTATTTCTCCCCGTTCTTTAACCTTGTACGAAGGAGACAGAAGTTCTCGCGTAGATTGCGAAATATGTATTTGCATCGCCTGACTAGTCGCCTCCATACGAGATGCTGTGTTCACCGAATCGCCGAATAAGCAGTATCGTGGCATTTTTAAACCAACTATACCGGCCACCACAGCACCGCTGTGAATTCCAACTCTTATTTGAAGATGTAAACCTTAGCCAGAAAAAATAATGAATAATGAATAATCACTGCTTCTTAATAAAAAACAATTTCTAATCTTCGCGTTTGTATTGCTTACACATTAGAGATATTTCACCGAAGTACAGTAGCAGACAAAAGTTTAAGACGACGGGACAATGTAAAACACGGTGTATAGTATGCAAATATTGTTCATATACTTATTTTTATCGTCATTATGGTAGAACACTATTTATTAATGATCATAGAAGACAAATTTTATTTACATTGTTATTCCTTATTAATTAAATTATTTGTTTTTTCTGACCCTTTGATCTTAAACTTTGTCCCTACTGTAGACACTTCTAGACTGTTCTAAAAATAGTAGAAAATGTTTTTCACTTTTATCTATACATATAAACAGACATGTCCTGACTGACTGACTGATTCATCATCGCAGAGCCTAAACTACTGAAGTTAGAAACATGAAATTTGGACAATGGGTTCCTTTTATGACATAGACACCCACTAAGGAAAGATTTTTTGATATTACACCCCTAAGAGGGTTAAATGGGGGTTGGAAGGTTGTTTGAAAATCCCCCGATTTTGAAGCAAGCACTATGAAAACTGGTTGTTTAGCTTTTTAGGTAGAAATAAAGAAATATGTATTTCAACATTTTTGGAAAATCAGTCCCCAAGGGGGTAAAATAGGGGTTAAAAAGTTGTTTGAAAATCCGCCTATTTTGAAGCAAGCACTATGAAAACTGGTTGTTTAGCTTTTTAGGTAGAAATAAAGAAATATGTATTTCAACATTTTTGGAAAATCAATTCCCAAGGAGGTAAAATAATGAATGAAAGCTTGTTTGAAAATCCACTGATTTTGAAGCAAGCACTATGAAAACTGGTATTTAGCTTTTGGTTAGAAATAAAGAAATACGTGTCTCAATGTTTTTGGAAAATCAATTCCCAAGGAGGTAAAATAATGAATGATAGCTTGTTTGAAAATCCACTGATTTTGAAGCAAGCACTATGAAAACTAGTATTTAGCGTTTTGATTAGTAATAAAAAAATACGTGTCTCAATGTTTTTGGAAAATCAATTCCCAAGGAGGTAAAATAAGGGATGATAGCTTGTTTGAAAATCCACTGATTTTGAAGCAAGCACTATGAAAACTGGTATTTAGCTTTTGGGTAGAAATAAAGAAATACGTGTTTCAACTTTTTTAGAAAATCAACCCTCAGGGGAGTAAAATAAGGAATGAAAGCTTGTTTGAAAACACGCTGATTTTGAAGCAAGCACTACAAAAATTAGTAAGTATTTAACTTTCTGGTTACAATTAAACTTAAAGGCTTGCAAAATTGGACATTTCTTGAAAATAATTAAAACTGAAATCAAAGTATTTCCATGTGGGCAACAGCTAGTTAGGATTATTAAAGTGCTCATAAGTCAGATACAACACGCAGTTTCTTTTAACCGTTTGCGCTCGAGAGGTGACTGTTAGTCACCAAATGATAGTTTCTCAAATTTTCAGACTTTAGTTAATTTGCTTATTAGTTAGTCTCAAAGGGTAAATAGTGATACATGTAAATTTTAGTATACTACTTAACTAAACTAAATGAAGTTTAATATAGGTGAATGTTAGTAAATATTCTGAATTTACAAATTTTTCAAGTTAGTATCATTGGATGACTGACAGTCACCTCTCGAGTGCAAAGGGTTAAAAGTGTAACTGCACTTTGCAACTATTCTTCGCGTAGAAAAGACCACTTGCTATTTATGCATTTTATTATTGCATTTAATTAATTTATGTAATTATTCCATAAATTTTTAAAAAAAGTCTCTTCGATTCTCAAGTTTATCAAATCACTTTGTTATTATAACGTCTACAAAATCTGCATAAAATTTCTCATACGTCGATAGTTATCTAACAAGATGAAAAGAATAAATTACCCATAAATAAAAAGTAACTACAATTACTGCTTTACAGTATTCAGATAGTTACCGTATAGTCTTACCTGTAGAACGATCTTTAAGATCTGTTATCGCCTCAACCATATCAAGTGCCATGTCGCAGACACGATCTGCATGATCGTTCTCCTTTACTGGAGCACCAGATACTACCATATATGCATCTCCAATCGTTTCCACCTGACAAATAAAAATAGAAGAATTGATACGAAAAACAAACGGATGCTTAACACCCTAGAGACGAGAAAACAATTTTGTAGTCAGATTTTGTTAAAACGAACTCAACCCTAGGAATCTCAAAGGAAGGTCAACAAATGTCCACAAAGTTCTAACTTCAATTTTTTTATCAAGTTAGTTGTGTAGGTTATCCAATAATTTGTATCAAAACGTAATTATACTTATTGTTAGCTTTTTTGAAATTAACAATTAAATGATGCTAAAACATCAAGGTATTTGAAGTGTTTGCAACAAGTATAGTGTAAAGACAACTCTTTTTCTGCTTTTAATAAGATAGATAACAGTCAGAATAAATAAGTGTGTATTGCTATTAAATTAAATATTTAAGTTAAAAATTTAACTTTTGTATTGGGTACTTATAAGTGGACCTTGTTTCTGTTTTAATATTTACTTTTATATTTTCGTACATATCTGTCCAATACTAAATTTGTACGTGTTTATATATTATTATATTAATTAAGTAAAAATAATTTCAAGAAAAAATAGCATTTTTAGTATTTTCTTCCACTTCATATTGCTTATAACTTATAACATACAATTTGCATTAATCATGATAACATCTAAATAAGATAAATCACTTTTTTTTATAAAACAAAATTTTAATATGTTTGATGAAAACATTATTTTGATGAAATAATTATATAATTATTAAAAAAATAATTATGAAATTATGGAATCACAAAAATAACCCTCTTAGGCTAATCTTGAAACCAACATTTAGGCTTCCTAGGATTAAGAAATTTGAAAGCAAGTTTTAATAGAATGTAGCGATTGATCTAAGAAATAATTATGCATTGTTCATAAAGAAAGCGAGAGAGTGATATGAGGACGAATAAATGCTAACTCTTACTACCTAAGAATACCTTATACACCCGGTTCCTTTCCGTTAAAGTGTCGAAAAGGGAGTACATCGCGTTTAACATGGACACTACTTCCATTGGTGTGATTCTGCTGCAGATCTCTGTAAATGTCACTACATCCGAGAATAAAATTGAAACGCTGTCGAACATCTGAAACAGCCATGATAATAAAACATATTAATTAATTAATTAATAATAATTTCAGGAAAATTGTTGTGCCTGTTATATAACATTTTTAATGACGTTTAACAATTTTATGTATCACATATATGAATTTACGTAACTAGCTTTAATTAACGTTTTATGCTTAAAGATACTAAAAAAACGTAAAAATAAAAAGATTTTAGCAATTAAGTGAACTAGGTACAAAATCGATGATTAACTTTTAACTTAATTAAAAATTCAATTGTATTCATTAATGCTAAACGTATCAAACAGGGTCAAATGACCACTTCTCAAATTTACTTTACACTCATTGTCATTTCTTTCGCTCATTCAAGTTTCTGTAAATTCTTATATTATCCGATTATTCAATTTCTCGCTTTCTATTTTTCTCTTAGCTTATTTTTATCCAGAAGAATTCTTTGCATACCTTATGTACCACGAGGGGTCATTTGACCCCTTACGAAATTCACGTATTTTTCTACAGTTCTCCAACTGTAAAATATTTTTATTAAGCGGCCCTCTGCTCGACGACGAGATAAAATACAACCCAAAACTAACTCAATCACTAAAACTTACTAGTTAATCTAATCAACATTCCGAAAATTAGTTTTAGCGATTGAGTTAGGTTTGGATTATATTTTATCTCGTCGAATGCGACACTACGCCAGCTTGGATAAAGTTGGACTGTTCGTGTACGAAAAACGCGTTATAAGGAGACCGCGTTATAGGAGAGCTATCGCAATTTTCGCTCCGTGTTATATGGAAATCGCGTTATAAAAACACTGCGTCCAGGAGACTTGACTGTAGTCCATTGAATTCTGCCTATACATACAATAGCTGACATACAACAAAAAAAATAAAGTAATTTGTATCAATTGTAAATAAAGTAATTTATATAAATTGCAAATAAAATAATTTATATCAATTGTAAATAAAGTAATTTATATCAATTGCAAATAAAATAATTTGTATCAGTTATAAATAAAGTAATTTTTTGATCATTATTTGTAAATAAAGTAGTAATTTGTATTATTTGTAAATAAAGTAGTAATTTGTATTATTTGTAAATAAAGTAGTAATTTGTATTATTTGTAAATAAAGTAGTAATTTGTATTATTTGTAAATAAAGTAGTAATTTGTATTATTTGTAAATAAAGTAATTTGTATCAATTGTAAATAAAGTGATTTATATCAATTGCAAATGAAATAATTTGTATCAGTTGTAAACAAAGTAATTTCTATCAATTGTAAATAAAGTAATTTGTATTAATTGTAAATAAGGTAATTTGTATCTAATTCGTATCAATAGATTTTCCATACCTCGGAGACGAAAATAAATATCATAATAATATGTTTTACTTTACTTGAGATAGTGATCCAATAGTATCCTAGACATGCAAATCAATGAGACAAATGAATGTAAATCTATCATAAACACGAACAAAGGTGATCGTATCTTACCTCGCATGTATCTATTGGACTCTCCCCATTTCTTAAACGATCTGCCACCTGTTTCGGTATCATCTGATACAATAACTCATCTGTGCGTTTCATTTCCGCATCCAGCTTCCTCATGGATTCTTCCAGTTTTTTACTTTTCAACTGTTCCTGATCTAAAGCTAATTTGAGCTCTACCGATTGCTGTGTACCAGCAAGCATCAAATCTCTGCAACAACGAACAATTTACTTTATACAGATAAATCACATATGCAAAACTGGTGCAAAACTGAATACTGTAACAGACAAATACTGAAATTATTCCATTATTTTTACAAATGAACCTTCTGATCGGTGGCAATCTGTTAATAAACGTCCCACATTTCCTTTAACTTAGAAATTTCAGGTTAAACTTTTTTTTCATTTCATTTTATCTTATTTATTACTCAGACAAAGGGTATTAAAGGAGTTACATGTCATAATCAGATACATTAACAAAACTAGCTGTTGCTCGCGTTTTTTTTATAGTGTTTGCTTTAAAATCAGTAGATTTTCAAACAAACTTTCATCCCTTATTTTACCCCCTTGGGGATTGATTTTACAAAAATGTTGAAACATGTATTTCTTTATTTCTAACCAAAAACGTAAATACCAGCTTTCATAGTGCTTGCTTCAAAATCGGCGAATTTTCAAATAAACTTTCATCCCTTATCTTACCCCCTTGGAGATTGATTTTCCAAAAATATTGAGACACGTATTTCTTTACTTCTATCCAAAAAGCTAAATACCAGTTGTCACAGTGCTTGCTTCAAAATTGGCGGTTTTTCAAACAAACTTTCATCCCTTATTTTACCCCCTTAGGAATTGATTTTACAAAAATGTTGAAACATGTATTTCTTTATTTCTAACCAAAAACGTAAATACCAGCTTTCATAGTGCTTGCTTCAAAATCGGCGAATTTTCAAATAAACTTTTATCCCTTATTTTACCCCCTTGGGAATTGATTTTCCAAAAATGTTGAAACATGTATTTCTTTACTTCTATCCAAAAAGCTAAATATCAGTTTTCACAGTACTTGCTTCAAAATTGATGAATTTTCAAACAGCCTTTCAACCTCTGTTTAACCCCCTTAGAGGTGGAATATCAAAAAATTCTTTCTTAGTGGGTGAACGTCATAAAAGGAACTCATTGTCCAAATTTCATGTTTCATGAATTCACCAGAGTGTGAATTCGAAATTAATCCAAATGATATGTTAAGATTTAAATTTATTAAATCCATTTAAATAATTGTAAATTAAATTTACTTAAAGATTTGAAACAATATTTATTCAATAGCAAGCCACCTTACTATGTAATAAAATTATAAAACATAATAAAGTTTCCAAACTTCTTATGATTTTAATTTGCTCACATTTATGTACAAAAAAGATAAGGATCATATATTCTACGTTACTCAAGAGTGGTTCATCATGAACAGAGAAATAAATAAATAAAATATATTCTATATTATTTTTACTGTACACGATAATATAATAGTTGAATAGTTTATGTAAAGGTTGTGTGTTTTTGTTAATAAATTGTTGTAATAATATTATCGGGGTAAATTAGGTCTCCTTTAAAACTATAACAAAATAAAATATTGTTTAACACGTTGGCTGCCATGGTACTTTTCAGGATTCCTATCTAAAATGATAACTTAATTTTTTCATATTACATTATTAAAAACCCTAAACATTTTGATAAAAAAAAAGGTAAATTTTTATTATTTGTAATAATTTTTAAAACAATTTTCCACTTTTGCTTGTTTATATCGTACAAACATTGCATGATTATCTGTTCAAGTATAAATAAATTTTGTTTTTTTCAAGCTAACCAGGATTTTTTTTCTCTTCCCGGTGACCATCTATTCATATTTACACTCATAAATTACAAATTTCCTCGTAACTCCACAAACATTGCAAGTAAACATGCCACGAGATAATTCGTAAACAAGAACGCAAGCTACAAATTATCTCGTAGTTGGCAGTCAACGTGTTAATGTGCTTCAGAAACATTCGTATCTAATTATTAATACCACCATCAACCTGTATCGCTATTGGATACGTTAGAATAAATTAGATGAAACTTATAACAATTTTTATAAGTAATAATGAAACAACTTTATCATTTTTTGAAAGAATGTTTGGAGTACAAAACATATGTAAGAATACAGTAGCGAACAAAAATTTAAGACGAGAAGACAATTTAAAACATAGTTTTATGATTTGTAAGTATTATCTAGATATTTATTTTTATTGTCATTATCGTAGAGCACTATTTATTAACATAGAATACAAATTTTGTTTATTGTGCTATTTCTTGTAAATTAATTGATTTATTAGGTGTACAAGTTAATCTCAGTCTTTCATTTTTCTATGATGATAAAGGCTATTTACAATTTGAATATCATAACGGTATTTTTGGAGTCTTATAGCGTAGACATCTAGCTTTCCAAAACATTAGAAGACTACTTGATTCGGTCGACGTAACCTGGGTAAAAAAATTGTTTAAACGATGCCGTGCAGCAAAGAAGACAATCGTCATTGTGTGCTCTTTGCACTTCAGTTAAAAAAGAAACGTCGCTAAAACTGCAAAAATGATTTGTGATGCTCTTGATGAGAATGTTGTATCTCATTCTACCTGCAGACACTGATACCGAAGGTTCCAGAAAGGACTTTTCGATCTCCAGAATAAAAAACGACCTGGACAACCGCAACGATTCAAGGATGAGGAACTGCAATCACTTTTAGATGAGTTCATCGAAATAAAACTACCTAGTTTCTTCAAATCAGGTATCCATTGTCCGAAAGATGGGCAAAGGTTATAGAAAGTGAGGGAGATTGCTTCATCCACTAACCTTTGGGCATAAAAATTTAAATAAACTCTGAACCTGCTAAAAAAAAAAACTAAAATTAACTTGTACACCTAATATTTTCGTTGAGTCGTTGGTCTTAAACTTTTGTCCGCTACTGTACGCGTAGTTCCTTTAATACCTTTTACCTTCGTAATAAATAAATCATGATACAACGAAAAATGTTTTGATCTTGAATTTCTAGGTCAAGATCAACTTTGCGAAATGTCTTTTTCTTATCAGATCTCCACCGATTTGAAGGCGAAAGCGACGACTCATTTTTCGTATCCTGTAAATCGCGTTCTCATGGAAATGCAGAATTTTATAGTTATAAATGTGTTTATGAAAAGTTGAAATTAGAGCAGCTTGAATAGAATAAACGGTTGTGCTAAAATAAAATAATAAAAGAGGCACAGTTACCTGCTAAAGTCATGCATGGACAGATCATTTATGTACAGGCCTGTTGCAATTAAAGCATTCAAGTCTGGCATAACGGGAGTACCAAGATACATCATCATCTTCCAATTATCCATATATATCATCTGACCTAATAAATACAGTTTATATCTGTTACAAAAGTATAAATAAACAATTGTAAAGTCAACCCTGCGCACTTTTTCATATTGTCTTATTTTTCTTTTCGCTATACAGGGTGTTCGGACAGCCCTGGGCTTAAATTGAAAGAGTAACTCCCTGAGACATTCTAAGACGAAAATCAAGAGTAACGATTTTGCGTTTGAGGCTTTGTTTACGAGTTATAACTAGTTAAAGATATCGTTTAATCCGGACCGTTCGACGCTTGAGCATCACTGTGGACTCAGCGACGTTACCGACCGAGTTGCCTCGGTTACCCGCTCTCAAGAGTCGAACGGTCCGGATTAAACGATATCTTGAACTAGTTATAACTCGTAAACAAAGTCTCAAACACAAAATCGTTACTCTTGATTTTCGTCTTAGAATGTCTCAGGGAGTTACTCTTTCAATTTAAGCCCAGGGCTGTCCGAACACCCTGTATACGATTAACGCGAAGATTTAAATCAAATAAAGCTAAATTAAAATAAAAATTAATTATTAATAATTAATGGTCTTGTTCATTGTTCTGAATTGTTGAAGTTTTTTAAGTTCACCACGTTTCTTACAGCTATTCGTCATCGTATAATTATGTTAGACGAATCTCATACCACGCTATATGGTAGTAATAATTGTCTTAACATTATTCTAAAGAGTATAAACATTTATTGTAAAACCATTGACTTCTTTTCCACTCACGCTAGCTTTAAATCTCAATTGTTGCGTTGTTTAAACATTTACGATTAAACTGTACTTTCTTCTATGTACTCTAAAAGGCTTTCCCCGTAAATAAATAAATAAATAAATAAAATAAAAATTGTTTTCATCAAATTCAGCATTGGAATTTTTAGTGTGACATTATTTTAAAAAGGATAATATCAGATATTTGTAATATTTTTATTAATTATTTCATTAATGCAATCAATACTGGCAAACTGTTGGCAAACAATTGCAATTTGACGTTACTATTATTCATATTTGCAATCTAATTACTCGAACGATACTAAATCTACATGCACTAATTATGAATAAAGGAAATCCACAACTTTTAATTCTAAATATTCTTCATTTCTCGTCGTTTCCCGTGTTATCTATTCTATACCGATTTAAAATAAACAAGCATACGACTTTTTTCCTAAATTACTTCATTATTTGGTCACCAAATAAAATAATTCTTTAGTTAATATTTCAAAAATATTGTTTTTGAAATATGTTTCCAAACAGTTTCGAATTCTGTTTCAATGACAATTTCAAACACAATTAGAAACACAAATTTCCTTGCACTGGCTTATTGTGAAACACGTTATTTTAAGAATAATGCGTGCCACACATCTTCTATTTATTACTTAATTTAAAAGAATTAATATAAATAAATCATAGCTTGTAAATTATAATTGTTTAGAAATTATTTATTCATTTTTTTTATCTAAATCTACTTGAAATCTAACCAACAGTAAGATGATAAAAGTATGATAAACCTGTGATAAAGATTGAAATGCTCGAAAAATAAAACAATATTCATTTTCGATCAAATGAAATGATCTTATTTTGTAAAACAGTCACTAAATTGTTTAATGAAAAATAATAAACAATACCTTTCAATCTTAAAGTTCTATCATCCACTGAATCAAGCTCGTCGCTCAATAAAATTTCATTGCTCTGCCGGTCTGATGGTCGTTCCGTAAGAATTGGTTCAACAGTTACTAATTCAAAAATATTGTTCGTTCTATTTAAGATCTACAACAGAAATGATAAAAATTATTTACGTAAAATAACTCGAAATTTGAATATATAACCTTTTTGAAGATACTTACAGAATGAAACTTAAATGCAATAAGTGGTCTGACAAGATCGAAAAAATGCGTTATCTTTTTACCAACAAGATCGGGTAATATCACCATCAATGAATTGCCGATACTTCTTACGATCATGTCTGATCTGAAATAAAAACACAGTTACATATATTCTATAATAAATAATGAAGACTTATTAGGTCACCCCATGAGTACAATGACAATGGTAAAAGTTTGAAAATGAATATAAATATGTACTAGAATAGTGCATAATAAGCTGAAATATGCAAATTGAAAAATATTTGTAAACTGGAGAAAAATGCATAAAGGGATTAATCTTTATTACATAAATTACTTTACTTCGTCTCTATAAAAATGATAAAAAAATACTAGCATTAATTAGTGAAATGATCTGTCGAGATCTTACTATTGAGACCAAGAAAAACTAATTATTTTTTAATAACTGATAATTAATCATTATAGCTAATTAGTTTTTAATAACTGACAATTAATCATTATAGCTAATTAGTTTTTAATAACTGCCAATTAATTATTATAGCTAATTAGTTTTTAATAACTGACAATTAATCATTATAGCTAATTAGTTTTTAATAATTGATAATTAATTAGTATAACTAATTATTTTTTAATAACTAATAATTTTTTTACTGTTCCTTCAGTTTTATTAGATTTATTGTACATAAATCTGTTTAATAAGAATCCAATATATTCTTATTAATAATATCATAATTTTGTTAAAACATTTATTCCGTGGAGAAAATGACACTTATAAAAATGATCGTAATAATTAATAAATAATAGCAATGATAATATGAAGTGAATCTTTATAATATATATTTCTGTTTATTGCAGTATCATCTTTTTAAATTACAGATCAACCATCGATAACTAACAAAATCAATGAAAAAAGTGCTTCGAAATAATTTTCTCAAGTTAATAACAACAATAATATTAGGTAAAATGATCCATACTGCAATTTCTGTTTTATCATATGTGTATCAAACTTTTATAATAGTAAAGTAAAAAGTATAGTACCACCATGTAAATGTACATATTAACACTTTGACTGCTCCGTCGGTCAATATATGACCGGCCACTATTTCTTCTGTGACGTCACAGTTGTCATTGGTGACCAGAGCGATTCAACTACTTACAATTGTAAGAATTGAATAAAAATTGATAGTTAGTGCATTTTGAATATTACAGCTGATTAGGGGATACTTTGAAGTACAAAGCGCTCCGTTGAACGGTTATAAATTGTTATTAAATATCTATTTAAATTATATATAGAGTAATATTAAATTTATTATGATCTAATAAATTTAATTTAATGATATGTATGTATAAACGTCGTAATTAACTAAAGATATTTATAGAATAATTTATTGAATCACAATAACTTTAATAGAATATGTACTATAATTCTAAATAGTGATTATCTTGAGGAATATAGTCAATTGATAATATGATTAGTATAATTCTATAGATTATAGAATAATAATAAATTTATTGTAATTTAATAAATTTAATAAAATATGTATTATAGTTCAAAATAGTGATTATTTCGAGGGATATAGTCAATTTAGAGTATGATTAGTAGAATTGAATCTATAGAATAATAGTAAATTTATTGTGTTTTGATAAATTTAAAAAAATATGTATTATAGTTCTGAATAGTGATTATTTTGAGGGATATATTTAATTTAGAATCGAAAATAAAAGATTAATTTCTATGAAATATTCCATCTAGAAATGTACTCCTGTGGCATCCTGAGTGAAACATGATTTCAGCGTGGCAGTCAAAGGGTTAACAAACTTGTTACGTAAGCAAAGCACTATACAACATACCCAAAAACAATGCAAAACGGGAATATTTCGAACAAGACTGAGGCTCCTATTGGCAAATGTTTTTCTTCGCGTGTCATAGCTAATGAGGCTTGTGTGAAGGCCCTGTTATCGAACGTGAGCTGAAAAGTAACGTGCACGGTGTCGAAAAGGACCTCTTCTCGCACCAGCTCGATCTGCAATTCCTTGTGATAGAAATGTCGAGCTACTTCTCTTATTTGTCCCATCGTGTAATAAACGAATCCACGCCGCTTGCTTCTGTAGTGAAGGGTTAAACCTGCATTGGGGAGGATAAAAATAAGTTTAATACTATTTGTTCACGACATGTTAACACTTTGACTGCTAAATACTCCCGATCGAAGTTCTACGTGTGGACAGCGCTTTATTTGCAACTGTATTGCTCTAAATGGGAGATCAGAAAAATTAACGAGCGCATATACGCGTCCATAATTAACGCAAGTAACTTTCGTCAGAAACGCATATACGCGACCATAGCAGTCAAAGGGTTAAATAGCTTATTTGTGTTCTAACATCACTCTAGTTCCCAAGCACGAAGATTCAAAAATGAAAACTTTAACATTTGTCGTTTAACAGATTTGTCGCTAATACAATGTCCACGTTTCCGTTCTCATCGACTATTTATTAATATCAAATTATGATAAACAAAGGAAGAATATTGTGTAAGATTCTCTTGTTAACAATATTATGATGGTTAACAACAACGCCACCTACTCAAATACAAGAAAATCAAACATGTGACTTGTGCAAAAAGGTAATCTCGTTTTAACAGCACGAATGCATTCAATAACCATGTTAATCATTTTCATGAGGTTTCGATAAATGTTTAATCCCTTTCTAGACAATATATAATTAGTTTTATGCCAAAAAAAAAAACGGTAGATTCTGTAAAGTGCGATAAGTCTGCGAAGATTACCTATTTTTGGTTGTTTGCGAGCTGAAAATATATCTTTCTGTATTTGTAACTATTAAAATAATAGAGAATGTCACAAACACCAATACGTAACCCCATTAATATAAACACGTCTACATAATACGATACAACAGTGTTCTATTTGACATCTTACTGTAAAGTACGAAAGGAGATAATGTACACGCCGAATGATATAACATCAGTCTGATTTTATTATACAATCGAAATTATTAGTAATAAAATGTTCTGACTGATGCGACATAATTTTCTACTTCTTATACAGGGTGTTCGTACGAAGCTAGGAGAAAATTGAGGAGGTAATTCTATGCAACATTCTAAGACGAAAATCAAGAGTAACAATATTGCGTTTGACGTTTTGTTTAGTAGTTATGAGCAACTAAAAGAACGGGCAATTTTACGCCTGAGAGCAGGCAAACGGAGCAACACGGTAGGTAACTGTCGCGTTGTGAACCCTTTTTTATTGAGGTGATGATTGGGCGAAATTTACCTGATCGTTAGATTCGCAGATATTTAAACGACAGTTGTGATAATGACGGTTCCTCAGCGCTGGGCTATCACACTTTATACATGCCATGATAATGTATTTTTAAATAACCAGACTTTCAGGTGACCCTCTGGGGTCTAGGATTTTATCAGGTACACTCCGAAACCACCCCTTGTGTGGGCTGTACCTTCCAACTCCAAGGATGACCGACGAATCATCTTGTCCTTGGAGTGGTGCCCACCCAGCCAAGGGCATGTATATATTAGCGCTTGGCAGGATAAAAAATCAGAGCCTTTTTTAGTCGGTCAGTCATATAAAACGTATCATTCTTTCGAGTTGCAATAACCATCATTATACCATACAACATTTAATATAAGTACTTGCAATGTATCGAAAATAAATTATCAAGTGTTTCTAGTCACTACACCGGCATTATAATCCTTATACAGGGTGTTCGGACAGTCCTGGGCTTAAATTGAAAGAGTAACTCCCTGAGACATTCTAAGACGAAAATCAAGGGTAACGATTTTGCGTTTGAGGTTTTGTTTACGAGTTATAACTAGTTAAAGATATCGTTTAATCCGGACCGTTCGACTCTTGAGAGCGGGTAACCGAGGCAACTCGGTCGGTAACGTCGCCGAGTCCACAGTGATGCTC
>JAOPTO010002070.1:0-18743 GCA_033822845.1 Tetrapedia diversipes | reverse complement strand
GTTCCACTCTGGCACCACGCGACGAAACAGCCGACTTACGACATATGCGGCACGCCAATTTTAAACTTTCAATATTCCATCATGATGCCGAAGAATACATTAATTATAACAGATACCATTTGAGAAGTAATTATGAGTCACATATGAGGTCAGTATAATCATTTTGAAAAAAAATTCAGATTCGACCTTCTACATAAAAATGGATATCAAAATCAGATTCTACGATTCAAAAAAGTTAGAGTACCACTCCTTTTATAGTAAATAATGTAAAAATAACACGCTATGAATTAAGTTCGTGTTTTGGACGATTCAGACCACTGTGCGGGCCCGCGCTCAACGTGTTAACCCTTTGACTGCTATGAGCGTATTAAAATTAAAATTAGACTCAAGAATAAGACAACACGTCTGACTATTAAAATTAAAATAAAACTCAAGAGTAAGACAACACGTCTGACCCCTTCGACGTTACATTTATTTCTGTTCCTTTTCTTTTTTATAATATCAACCGTCTCTTCGTTACCACCTCTGGCTGAACTTTGCCGCCTTTATTCAAATTTTCCTTCGTTGACAGCAGTCTAAAAAATGCTTGATGCATGGCATTCTGTGAGCCGGCTCGCCTCACAAATGCCTTGAACGATTCTGCGCTAACAAGCGTGTATATGCGTCTCTGACGGAAGTAGTTACTCGTGTAAATTATAGACGCGTATATACATTCCTGGTGAAAATTACTCGCGTCGATTATGTACGCGTATATGCGGTTGTCAATTTCTTCGATCTCCCACTTACAAGAGAGTGCAAGTCCTTCGGGTCACCGATTTAGTTGAAACCTTGCACACTTGTAGATCTAGTCATTCTGTTCACGAAAATATAGCACTATAGGAGCAAACACTCAATATTTTTCGAGATAATTATGATTAAAGTTTTATTATTATGGTAAGTCTAATTCTATTCAAAGTGTTTATCAAATGATAAAATGGTTTACCAGGAACGTACAAGGATTTGTACGCTGCGGACTCAAGTTCAAATCCGTGAGAACACTGACTACTAAACTTCTTTTCTTTCTTTTTTATTTTCTGTTCATTTTTTGTTCGCGGAAACATGTCGAATTTTAAATAAATTGTAAATAAAATGTGTTACTAAAAAACTTCAATTCAATGAGCCTCAACGAGCGAAAGGTTTTATATTTTTGTTTTTTCTGTATCAAATAAAATCGAAGTTTTTTAGTAAGATATTTTATTTACAATTTATTTAAAATTCGACATGTTTCAAAAATGAACAGAAAATAAAAAAGATACATTGAAAAAAGAAAGAAAAAAAGTTAGTAAGTGTTCTCATGGATTTGAACTTGAGTCCGCAGCTTACAAATCCCTGTACGTTCCTGGTAAACCATTTTATCATTTGATAAACACTTTGAATAGAATTAGACTTACCATAATAATAAAACTTTAATCATAATTATCTCGAAAAATATTGAGTTTTTACCCCTATAGTGCTATATTTTCGTGAACAGAATGACTAGATCTACAAGTGTACATGGTTTCAACTAAATCGGTGACCCGAAGGGCTTGCACTCTCCTTGTTAGAGCAATACAATTACTAATAGAGCGTCGTCCATGCAGATCACTCCGACCGGAAGCATTTAGCAGTCAAACGGTTAAAGGCAGTTATTGATGCACGAGATTAAGTAACTAAATATTAAAATTACGTCAGTTATTGTTGTATAATCTAATATGTATGTGTACGGTCAATTCTGTGACGACGAAATAAGAGTATTTTTACGTTTAGTGTTAAATAAAGATAAATAGTTTTTATTCATTTTTTTTTAAATGGATTACTTGCTAAAATATCCACATAAAATGTATACTGTTTTTATTTTTGAAAATGTCCATTTCTGTTTATTTTCCCGCTAATCATTATTACCAATTTAGGTTTACGCTCAATTTTGCGAGTAACTGTATATATGGACAATTATTACAACAGCATTCATACGGCAGGATTGCTTATAAAAAATGGTACTCGAGTTTGCAATACAATTAGAGCAGACAGAAGCGTTCTCAACTGTTTGAAGCATTTCGTATCGAAAATTGCAAAATATGCATTTAAAAGAAACGGTGAAATTTTAGTACACGCGTGAAAGCCAGAACAAAAGATCGTACATATGGTTTCTACAATACCATATAAATCATCTAAATATAAACTGAAGACGACCACAAAGGGTTAAATGGCTCATGTGTAGCCGACGCTCAATGTGTTAATCTTCAGGGTGCTGTGAACTCATATATGCGTTTGGTGAAAGTTACTAACAGGGACAATGGACATTTATATGCGTTAGTCAATTTTTTCCCCATGTAATAGTATTACAAATAACTTTAGATGAGACAAATATATGTGCATTTCTTAGCAATTGTAGTGAAAACAATGAAACAATGAAACAAAGGTTATAGATACAGATAGATGCAAGGGCGGGTCCAGTCTATATTGGGGGTGGATCCCCCAGTAACGGTCCGTTGTGTGGTGGTAGAACTGACCACCCCGGACCGTTATCCGGGTACCGTGAATCGATGCTGGTGGAACACCAGGCCGCATCGGCTAATGATGCTACTGGCGACATTAAGATCCAGGCAAGCGCTCAGAAGGAGCAGGAGAAGCGGCACGCTGCCGCCGGGGACACCGATGGATCAGCTTCATCGGAGTCCTCGGTGGACGGGCGCCCCACGTTGCGATCGGCTGGATGCCGTGGGAAGAAGAGAAGCGCGAGTGTGATCTCATCCTAATCCAATGAAGGAAACGCTGCGGCGCAGAACCCTCGTTCATCGAGGGTTGAGCTGTCCAGCGAAGAAGCCCTCACGTTGTCAATGCAGCGTGAGGCCACTGGTGGAATCGGCGGACTCATTTTGGTACAAATGAGAACCGTCGAAAACGTGTCCTGCAGGTCAAAGAATCTTCAGGGCAGTTTTGTACAGCAGCTTGTACGGCGGTGGCTGCCGTAACAGCCACTTCGCAACTTGCGAGGGTTGCGAAGACCGAGCTCGTTAAGTGGTCGTTGTTGAGCAGCGAGGCTGCGCATCTGAAGAGGGAGAATCTTCGAGCGCACCGAGCTGCAGCAGCTCAGGCGTGAGCTCGGCAGCTTGAGGGAGGAAGTGGCCTCCCTCAAGAGACGTGCTCCGACCAGCGAAGTCATGGCTACTAAGTCGAGGGAATCCCGCGCGGCTGCAGCGGGTTGATTCTGAGCGAGGAACCCAAAAAGTCAGGGACGGAGTCCTAAAAAGGATTTGCGCCCTCATAGAGGCTAAACTGGAGGCCGTCATCGGGCGTAGCATGATCCAACTATGTCCAAACTGTGAAGGTCGGACTGAGTTACGCTGGACGCCAAGCCACTGACAGGCACCCGCGCAAGGGAGCCGCCGGAGCGGTTCGAGAAGGGGAGGGGTGGCAGAAAGTGCTGTGCCGCAAAAAGAATACGAAGAAGAGGAAGGAAATCCTCTCCGGTATGAAGAATGTAAGCGGCATAGGCATCCGGTGAACGAGCAGCGATAGGATCACTGGCACGTCCAAGGGCCCGCCAGTAGCGGCCAATACGCCGCGACGCATGTAACTCACTACTGTTGAACCAGTCACCCAATATTAATTTAACGGGCGAAAGTCGCAATTCGACATTCTTTACCGGTACATTTGAGCCGGGCAATCGCGCATATTTTTTGATCCTTCGAGCCGGATTACGATCTATGGAAAACGTGAGTTACAAGGGTGACCCCATAAGTACCTGGCCTGACCTAGAGATGAGGGTAGTTGTTTGAAAAATATCACTGTATTAGAAAGTATACAATCTATAAAGCATACGTTTCAGGTTTGAAGACGTAGTATTTGTTTGGCAATAGTGAACGTTTTCAGTGAATTTGTGAGAATGGAGAAAATTGGTCATCGTTATGTGATACAATATTTTTATTCGGAAGGTCTCAGCCCAACCGATATAAAAACTGAACTGGATTCTACTCTGGGTGAGTTTGCTCCTTCGTTTATAAGAGAAAGATATTGGGTAGCAGAGTTTAAACGTAGCCGTACGAGCTGCCAAGACGAGCATCGCAGTGATCGACCAATGTGATGACTCCAGAAATGGTAAAGAAAATCCACAAAGCGGTACTGGATAATCGTTGACTGAAGGTGCGCGAGCTAGCAGAACCTGTCCCCGTCTTATTTGAAAATATTTGAATAGTATAATGTATTGTAATAATTATATTTCACAAATGTTATATATTTATCGTATTGATAATTATTTTAGGTGTATATACAGGGTGTTAATCTACCTCTGGGCCCCAATGAAATGGGGGGTTCTAGACGGTAAAATAAGACGAAAATCAAGAGTGACGAAATGTCGTTAAACGCTTCGTTAATTAATTATTAGCAGTTAAAGATTGCCGAAATTAGCCAATCCTGCTGCAGCGCCGGCCGTTGGGCTCGCCGCGCACAGGCGAACCCAGGACCGTATCAACATGTGTTACAATGCTTACCTCGTGGGGCGCAGGAAAATTTGTTTGTCACTCAAGAGACGGACGACACAAAATCAAAACTTCGGCCACCTTCCAAAAAGAAAAATAATTCCCCTACTGAACAACAGCAGAACCAAATGAAAGAGAAATTCAGAAAGAGAAAGCTATTTTTTCGGTTAATGTTTGCTTCGTAATATTTGTATTATTTAAATTCAAACACAGTAAAGGAAAAACTAAGAAAGCATTTCTCAAATTTATCTATCCACATGTATCACGCACTCGTAGTGAACTCAGCGGTAAAATCACACGACGAGAAAATAAACCGCACGTCAACACAATGTTTCGTTAACGACTGATCTCTGGTGGCGATCGAATGCGGTCGATGACAAAAGAATATCAGTCCTCCAACGCAATCGCAGAGAAATCCTTCTTCCCGCGTATTCGTCAGTCGTCATTTGGTTCTGCTATTGTTCAGTAGCGGAATTATTTTTCGACTTCTTTTAAAACGCTTCTTTAGATTGTTCTTAATTATAATTAAATTTCTTTTAAATAACATTTTTTCATCATTAATCCTCTTTACTCGGAAATCCCAATGGGCGAGTTCTGACATGCTCTTGTGGATTTTGCGAGTAAGTAGGTTTAATGCTATTCAACGATCATTGAATACTTTTTGGAAGGTGACCGAAGTTTTGATTTTGTGTCGTCCGTCTCTTGAGTGACAAACAAGTTTTTCTGCGCCCCACGAGGTAAGCGTTGTAACACATGTTGATACGGTCCTGGGTTCGCCTGTGCGCGGCGAGCCCAACGGACGGCGCTGCAGCGGATTGGCTGATTTGGGGCAATCTTTAACTGCTAATAATTAATTAACGAAGCGTTTAACGACATTTCGTCACTCTTGATTTTCGTCTTATTTTACCGTCTAGAACCCCCCATTTCATTGGGGCCCAGAGGTAGATTAACACCCTGTATATAAACACATAACATTATTTATATTTTACTTTTATCAAAAACCAATAATTATTACTATTAAAATACGTCTTTTTTGTAATCGTAATATTATTTATACTATATTTTTAGATTATGTCAGACAAAGAAAAGAAACGTTACCATGAAATGGCAGAGAAGAATAAAAAAAGATACGAAATGTGGAGATGCGGAGATGCAAAACTATGCACCACCTAAAGGAGAAAGGAAAGGCAGTAGCAAAAAAAGCAAAACACATTAAAGATCATGATGCCCCTAAAAGATCGCTGTAAGTGGATTTGATAATACAAATTATTACTTATGTTTATATTGATAAAGAATAATTTTTAAGCATTACTATATTTTGTCTTACAGATTTGCCCTTTTCTGGTTCTGCAATGATGAACGTGTAAAAGTGAAAATGCTAAATCATGAGTGCGGCGTCGGTGATGTGGCGAAGGAACTTGGTAAAAAGTGGTCAAATGTAGATTCTGAAACCAGATCGAAATATGAGACTATGGGAGAAGATGATAAAGCCCGATATGAATTAGTATGTACATATAAACGATATAGTACATAAGATGTATAATTTAATCAAATTATTGATTATTACTATTTCTTTATCATATTATTAAACATTAGAGACATTTAACATTGAAGTTTTTAAATTATAGCATAAGTATATTGAAAATGCTTACACGCGAATAATACTTATATTGCGATTATAAAAATTATTTTAAAATTGTATGTATGAGTGCTGCGAGGGAAAACCGTATGAGTGAAATTTGTATTTTAACATATTAATACTAATCTGTAAAACGGCGTAGGATAGCAGAATGAAAAGATATGGTGCCCACTTTCTATCATGTGAAAGGCGCAGGGACTCAATCATTGTTGACAATTGTCTCCGGACTATATTAAAACTAACGTAGATACAAATAAAACACGATACAACGGCTACTTCATGGTTAAGCGACATCATTATTCGTAATAGTTGGATATTTATCAGTTCAGTTTATTCGCTGCCAGTGTAAGACTTATTGTATATCCTTGTACAGAATATTTCTTTAAATCAAATCTTTCGCTGGTGGAGCATGGAACTGCTTTGTATGAATGTGATTCATTTAAGTATGTGTCGTATAGTTATAAGTATTAGGATAAGTATATATTTTAATACAACTTCGACTCTACATCTACATCAACATGTGATAATTTCCACGAACAATATATTCTAAACCACGAGATTGAGCCTTTTATAGCTTATAAGTAATTGGAATCGAAATACAATGTTTATTTCTCAACTTTACTAAATCAAAATTGAGACGATAACCCAGCCATGAAACACCGGTATTGCAAAGAACTACATAAAACGTATAAATGGTAAATATTTTCCTCGAATAAGAAAGTGAATATATTAAGTAAATATAAATTAAGTGAAGCGATTTGTTTTTATATAATTGATAAAAAATTTTGCCTTTATGTTACCTTAGTATTTAAATTATAATCTCAACTTTTTTCTACTTAAAATAGAATTGTATTTTGAGTTTCAGCAAATTGAAATAGTTCCTACCCTTACCATAATTATCCTTCGTTGCGTATTCGTCTTCTAATAAAAAAAAAGGAAAAAAAGGAAAAAAAAGAAAAAAGAAATCCTTTTAAAATCATGTGATTCCGTTCATTGTTTAAGAAAGTAAGATAAGGTATGTCTTGTATTGTCTCGAGTCATCTGATGTACAACAGGCTGTATTATAATAAATTATTGTGGTTTCTTGTATTATTAACATTCTTAGATCCTAGTATGTACAGAACTTAATCATTGAAATTAGAGTCAACTGTGTAAGAAGCATGTAACGGATAATTATATGATTATATAAATAAAATCTGTTCTAGAGGGAGCTAGAAAACGGAATACTGTAAAATGTAAAATTGTAATATTTTAATACCGATTTGCAGATGTGCATAATTTTAACATAGCTCGTTAAAATGAATTGTACTGATACAAAGGTATCCATTTGATGGAGGTAATTAATAAAAACAAATATTGAAAATCATCGCAGAATTTTTTGTGTTAATATAGGGGAACTACAACGTAGTTATGAAAAAATGTATGTTTTTTATATTTCCTGGGATAAATACAGTTTTAAAAAACATTTGCATATGTTTCTAATACTGCTGAGAACTAGTATTTAAGCGCGTATGCGTTTAAAATATTTGATTTACTTAAAGTAAGTATATACAGTGTCAGGTGTTTATGATATAAAGTATCATTTTTCCTCGGCTTTCTTATATTACAGCATACAACTTTTGTATGTTACATATTTATACTGATATTAATCGTATTGAGTAGCAAGTAATTTAGAATCGAAAATACTAAATCTTACTTTGGATTATATACGTCATATGTTATGTGTTACACACCAGTGTAAAAAGATGTCATCCTTTTACATGCAGCTTATAGGTTCAAATAAGCAACCATTATTTCATAATCGTTATTATAAATCTTAAATGCATAGATTAGTGGTTGCTATTTTTAATATAATTTCAGATTTCTTTCATTTATATACAAATATTTACTAGAATAATCTATTATTTCTTACTTATAATTTTATGACTTATTGTTATATATATTTATGTAACAAATAGCATTCGTCTGATCTGTAATCTTATTGTAATAAATTAGCAAATAAAATGTGAACAAAATTTATTATTTCATTCAATCATAACACATCAAAACGAGCATGCCGTATTTGAAACATACACTATATAAAATTTTAATTTTATATACATATTTAATTGTAATATGTCAAATACTAAATTAATAATTTCATTATTATTCTATGTGTTAATTGTTATTATTAAGTGAAACTTTTTCTAACTGGTGTGCGTTATTAGGAAAACTACAACTGGATGTAATTTTTCTTAGTATGTACTGTACCTTAACATAGTGTAACTATGTACAAATCAAAGTTAAATAAAGTACATAATAAAGTTAAAAAAATATAATTATACCATATAAATATAAATAAAATTTTGTATATAAATGTTTACTTACAAAAGTATGTCAATATATTTAAAGCGTTTAAAAATTTTGTAATTTTTAATAGAAATCGCCGAATGAGAGAAGGTAGCGAAATGAATTTGTACTCAGGGGGTTATAATTTTGCCGTTAATAAAAATAATAAATTTTATTTTATTATTAAATTCCCTCTTGATGGTACATTCTCGAGGCTGGACTGGGAGACTTGTCAAACTGACGGCTGTGATGCCAAACGAATGATGGGAATTCTCAAGAATACCCCCTTCCACTACGCATACTACTACACGTGCCGCGTATACGTGAGCTCAGCGTTTCGGACGACTTCGGAAAATCGAGAGAGAAAACATAAAAGTCTGTATCTCTTGCTCTTGGAGCGCTAAAATCCAACTAATGTGGAAAACAAGCTTGCGGCACGGCCCGCGCTAGATTTTAGCTGGCTATTATATGTACTTATTTTTCGGCATACAAGGATGCTTTTGTAATAAAAAAAAATTTCAATAAAATTGTTGTCGCAGAATAACATGTTTCAAGACCCCCTGATTGCGTTTTGACTATTTAAAAAAGAGCCTTTTCTGAATGTGAATTTTTTCTTACAAATTTTTAAAGCACATTACGCGATCTTGTGTGTAACAAAGTAAAATACCAATGACAGAAACTCAATTAATGCAAATGATTAAGATCATGTTAAAGTACTTCAATTCTTTGTGTTTACATACAGGTAATGATGTTAGTAACTTTATGAAGAAGTGTCCGATTTTTTTCTTTTTTGACTTTTTTCTTTTCTTTCATTTTCCCTTCTTTTCCTTTTCCGTTGCTGGAATTACCCAAAGATTACCTAATGACTTCATTAATGGACTAAAACTCTTACTTCGGCTTATAGAAGTTTCGACTTGATTGTTTTTCAGTAAGAGGTTTAAAATATAAAAATTCGATCAACAGAGGCTTTGGATGAAGGTTGATCATTACTGACTTGAAGAAAGAAAAATTAAATTTTCAAAAATGAATTATTTTTAGACATACGTATATGAATAATTTTATTTGCACTTTTTTTTAAATAGTCAAAAGGTGGGTACAACTACGATTGATAGAAATAACAGCTCTAAAAGTTTGATTCAAAGACGTAAATCGCGACTTGTACAAGTATGGCTATACTAAATTCAGGTAACGGAAGTAAACAATATACCGAAATGTGTGGAAAGTAATTTGAATGAAAGTAATTAGTACTTTGGTTTATAAACAGTTACGCAGCTGACAGGAACAGAAAGAAAAAAATTTTCATTTTATTAAGGTTTTTGAATTAAAGAGGTACGAGTTAATGAGATTCGACTGTATTCACAAAAAAAAGAATACATAAAATTAAATTGCATGTTGGGTCGAGCTACATTAACACTCTACCGACTGGAAGCCTATTAATCGGCTTTTTACATGCTTCAGTTTGTAAGTTTTGTAATGTTCTCTTACACAAAGGTGACTGTTTTCAACAAAATCGTAATTATATGCAGTAAAGAGATATTAAACTATTAATTACTCGAAGGAAATCATTGTATTCGATTCATTAATGATGCATCACCTGCAAAGTGAGTGAGTCGGTCGGGAATAAGTTGGTCCACGAGCGGTCAGTAAAGTGTTAATAATAGAATGGGTAAATTTGCGGAAAAGGGCACATCTCATTGATTTTGATAATCTTTAAGTATGTTATAGAAATCGACATTCTGAACAATTTTCCCCTATACATATTACCGCCACCGGGCCTTGGTTTACGAAACATTTGCAAAAGGCTTCGCTATTACTACATCGAATTCTGGTTATACAGGCACGATCATAACAGCGTGTACGAGGGCTTTCATCGCCGCTTATCTACTGTTTACTTTACATAGTCATTGCGTTGCGACGAACGTTTTGCCATCGACGGGTATTTGTACATAGATTCAAATATACAACACTGGAATTCAAACCTCCATCGCTACATTTCCAAACTTTATTCTTATGGCGAAGAAATAGCATGTAATTATTCGCGAACTATTTGGAAATGCATAAATTCAGTTTTAGTTCTGGCCTTTGTCGCAAATTTCTTTTTCTCCATTTGCTGTAGAACTAAGCAATGAAATTTTTCATTTTCCGTTTAGTTTTTGTTATATCTTTGTCAACAATTCCGCGGATCTCTATTTACCGACCTTCTTTTATATATCTACATTTATCGTTTTCATTAGAAATTATTCTGATGAAATGGTAAAACGGTGTTCCTTAGTTAATTTTAGGATCAAATCATTGTCCCAATTTACAGTTCCAGATATTTTATGTGCACGTGTAAACCGCGTTTGTTCTAACGGTTACGATATCGGGTGACAAAACAGACTGAAGAAACATTTCTTTGTGTTGCGAATGTAAACAAGCATCAAGCGAGGACAGTGTCACTTGAAACAGAAACATGAAGAAATTACGGTACAAGTGGTTAAAATGACGAGTTGAAAATTATGATATTAAACGGATATTAAAAATAATATTTGTTGGTCACTGAGAAGCCAAACCTTAAAGTGTACAAAAAAAATGTTAAACATTATTACTAGATTTTTATGAATAAAACATTCATTAACATTTTTGTGAAATTTTTCAGATTAAAATAAGATCAAATATGATATAATTTCGGTTAAATTTATTGGTTTAATGAATATTAATATTTTGTTAATTATCGCTTTTCATACCTAGCAAACAATTAAAATTATATCATATTTGTTAATAAAAAAGTTACCAATACGTTAGTGAAACTTTCGTTCAAAGAAAACCAAATATAATGCTTAACATTTTCTGTGGATGTATGTTTTTCTGGTCACGTTTGTGTTGTCTCACCAATACAGAAGGATTTAAGCTTTTTCTGTGCCTCAACTTCTTGCTTCGCGTAATATGTGATCTAGACTATGGTTAACAAGTAGGACAAAATGATTCAAAGTGAACAAAATTAGTTTTGCATCTCATTTATTATTTTGTGTAATTTTACTTATTAATCAAAATTTTACCTAATTATTTATTAGAAAACAGTTGCATAGTATATTTCCGGTTTTTGTAATTCATATCAAAGCTCTTGTAAATATTCATAGTACAAAGTTCATATAATGAAAAGTATATTAAATTAAAATTTAAAAAGCCAAGAGTGATTATAGTAAAGCTATTATAAATACACAGGTGACCGCCGGTGGGGTTATCCTGGAATCATCGACAAATGTTTTCATCGACAGTTTCTATTATACTCATTTTATTCATTCCCTTTTTCATAATGTGTCGAAAGCGTAAATATGTTGACAACGATTAATTTACAATAATCAATCTATATTAATTTATTTTATTAAACGAATTTGATGCCGAGAGAAATGAACTTAGAGTTGTTAGTAAATTAGGGATGATAGTTTTGAATGCGTATTGGACACATACGTATTCACAAGTATTTCACATACGCGTATTAGTTCAGTACGTCATTATTAACCATTCGAACCCCAAGCAGCGCGATCGCGCTGTTCAGATTTTATATCGAGAAAACCCAGCACATTTCAAACGTTGTGGCCAACTAACAGTGCGTTACGAATTATCGAAGTGCGCTCAGATTTACTGAAGCAAGTGCATCACATAGTTCCTTTTCATGTAAATAGTACATTTTACAATAGGTAAAATAATGCAATAATAATGCTATAATACATTACAAAATAAAAATTGAAATACAAGCGCTATTGCTCCGCTTGGTATTTCTCGACATAAAACAAAACAAGCGCTATCGCGCTGCTTTGGTATTTTCGTACTCGTTCAGACAAAGCGCGGTTGCGCTGTTTGGGATTCTTCGACAGCGTTTTTTCAATACTCCCTGGGACTCAAACGGTCAAGGACATGTCCATCCGTGAATTAATACATTTTTATCTTAATTCACGTAATTTTTAGAATATTGGCATTAATTTACGTTATATTTCGACTGTTATGAAAATTATTAACACGATATTTCATTTTTTATATCACTATACAGAATTGTTTCGATAATTCTTTTTAATAAAACTAAAGTTTTAATTCAATTTTATACTCAAACTTCGATACTTTAAAAACCATAGCCTGGATCTCTAAATTAATACTGATATTCTAATAATTTCAGGAATTATTATAAAAATGCGTCAAACCACCTATAATTAAATTCATTCATACTTAAACATACTTAAAATGATTTATGGGTATAGATGTCCTTAATAATATACGTGCTGAAGTATCTATATATGAAATACTCGTGCATTTCAATATACGGGATATAAGAATCTCTGCGGTAAATACGAACGCGTCGATAAAAATATTTGTCGACAATTTGACTAGATCGATGAAGAAAGTCAATGTCAGTCAGATAGTGCCGATGAAAACTGTCCGGCGGAATGAATTATCAACAATCCCAGCGTATTTTACCACTCGCCGTTTTGTACTCATTGCATTTATTGAAAAATAAATACGATTGAAATTATGTCGTGTTTGGCTTCATTTTAATCTGAAAATTTTTACCAATCGGTTTACATTTTGATTGCAATAACTTTAGAATTTATTGTAAAAATTGACACTTGGAACAAATTTTTTCTTTTTGAATAATAGGTGGTCAGCCTTAGATTCCGAGATATTGTCAAGAATTTTAGATGTCTTCTTTTTGAGATCTTCCTCTGGCTGTATGTTTACGTCTGTGGCCATTTATTCTATAAACACGGCGAACGGCTGCTGGCAATACAGCGGGTGAATCTTTTATAACGATGGCTGATTTTTGCTTTAACAGACATAGAAGCTCGTTTCTCCTGATGTCAAATGATTATAGTATAATTATATACTATTGCTTCTGTGTTCAATTATACTGTACATGTACACGTCGCATAGTGGATGAAAACGACTATTTGGCCGCGAAAAAATTCAAAATCTTGACTAACTCAGATAATTTAATTCTTAGTATCATTAGATTCTTAAATCCTTGTAGATCGTTGTTTGAAGCTTCATTTGTAAATAAATGTTGCTTGAATCCGATAATATTTGTATCAAAGTTGGCGATTCTTACCGTCCGTAAGAATGCTATTTATTAGTGTATGTTCGTCTTTGTAGAAAACGATTATGTTAACATATAATTATTACATATTTCACAGATTTGATATACAAAAGTACAGACTGTATTTCCGTAAAAAAAGATTTCAAAAAACTTATAACATATTCGAGTTACAAGTGCTTAAAGATAGACAATATTTTAGCGAATTCGTTTTAACTTTTAGGGTAGAAGTTATCGCATTAGCCCATCTTAGTCAAACTTTTACCTCTAACTTATAGCATAGTTTTAGATCAAGGGTTTCTATAAAAATTACCTACTATTAAAAATAAAAATAAAAATAAAAATAACCCGAGTCTAATCTAATTACTAAAACTAATTACTTATTTTAATGAATATTCCGAGAGATTATAGTGACATTTCATAACGATGACCTGTCAACGAAAATGATGTATTAATAACGTCTGTATAGAAAGAATTCTACGTTTAGTTCCGAACTCTTTTATAAAGAGTTAGATCAACTGGTAATTATTTAGAAAAGGAGAGGTCTCATCGATTTCGACGATTTTTGATTATACAGGGTGTTAATCTACCTCTGGGCCGCAATGAAATGGGGAGTTCTAGCCGGTAAAATAAGACGAAAATCAAGAGTGACGAAATTTTAAACGCTTCGTTAATTAATTATTAGCAGTTAAAGATTGCCCAAAATCAGCCAATCCGCTGCAGCGCCGTCCGTTGGGCTCGCCACGCACAGGCGAACCCAGGACCGTATCGACATGTATCATAACGCTTACCTCGTAGGGCGCAGGAAAACTTGTTTGTCGCGGATAATTCAAAATCAAAACTTCAGTCACCTTCCAAAAAGTGTTCAATGATCGTTGAATAGCATTAAACCTACTTACTCGCAAAATCCACAAGAGCATGTCAGAACTCGCCCATTGGGATTTCCGAGTAAAGAGGGTCAATGATCTCTTAAAGCAGATAGTACACTGCCTAAAAGTGAAGCACTCACACGCATTTAAATCGCGATTGTCCCGTTCGCGAATATGTACTGAATAATACACTCGCACTGCGATTGTCCCGTCCGCAAGGTCTACAAAAAGGTACATAACACACGTGCACGAATCAGTCATAATTTATATCGCCACTAAAATGTATTATTTTCTCTCTTCTTTTGCACTCTCACGACAACACCACATACGTGTGGCACAAACACACTCACAACTATATTTCATTTAAAATTAAATAAAATAAGCTCTTATTTAAAAGAAATTAACTGTAATCAGGAACGATTTAGAAGGAAGGCAGTTGACAATCATATAAGTCTGTCGGATTGGAAGGAGCACTTCATGACCCCATGACTAGGAGGCTAAAAAGAAAAATGGGTAGGAGAGTGCAGAAGAAGGCTTGCAGAGGATACGGATGAAGATGAAATAAAAGAGGAGGAAATTGTGGAGCAAATAGAGGAATTAAAGGAAAAGAAAGCTTGTGGTGAGGATGGTATCCCGGAGGAGGCGTGGAAAGTATGTGGAGGGAGAACGAGAGAACGGTTAGCGGGGTTACTTAGAGAGGTATGGAGGGGTGCAGGGTTACCATATTCCTGGAGAAAAGGGATAATTGTCCCCTTATATAAGAAAGGGGATCCAGCACACTGCTGGCAACTACAGGGGAATAACGTTGCTCAATGCGTCGTACAAGGTGTACACGGGGATCCTGAATGGTAGGTTATGTAAAGATGTTGAGGAGAGGGAATTACTATCAGACACACAGGCTGGTTTTAGGAAAGGGAGGGGCACTGTGGACAATATATATATCTTGCAACACATTGTGGAAAGAGAACTAGAGAAGAAAGGAGGGAAGGTAGCGGTTTTCTTTGTTGACCTGAAGGCGGCGTTTGATAAAGTCAACAGGGGATTGTTGTGGAACACGCTAAGCGAAATGGGTATTCGGAAGGGAGTGTTGGAACGAATAAAGGAAGTGTATGAGGAGACCAGCAACGTAGTTAAAGTGGGGGAGAGGGCAACGGAGGCATTTTGGACAAGGGAAGGGTTACGACAAGGTTGCGTGTTGAGCCCAACATTGTTCACGCTGTTCATCGCAGATATAGAGGAAGAGCTGGCTAGAGAACAGTGCGGTGGATTCAGGGTGGGCAGGAGGATATTCCGTACCTTGGCGTACGCAGATGACATCGCGGTTTTAGCTGAATCGGAGAAAGATCTGTAGCAGCTAATGAAGAGATTGGAAAAGTATCTAGAGAGGAAGAAATTGACGCTGAACGCAGAGAAATCTAAAGTGATGGTGTTTCGGAAAGGTGGAGGCAGAGAGAAAAAGGTAGACTGGAGGTGGAAGGGCGATAGAATTGAGGTGGTAAGAGAATTTGTTTATCTGAGGGTGAGATTCCAGAGAAATGGGAAGTGGGGCAAGCATGTAAGGGAAAGGGTTAAGAAGGCCAATGTGGTCATGCGACAGGCATGGGGGCTCGGAGAGAAACTATTTAGGGATGACTTTGGGCGGAGAATGTGGCTTCTGGATAGTCTAGTTACAGGAGTCTTATTATATGGAGTGGAAATGTTCGGATGGAAGGAGTGGCCTGAAATTGAGAAGGTGCAGATCCGGTATATAAAGTGGTGCTTAGGATTGGATAAGAGTACCCCAAGCTATATAGTGTTGGAGGAATCCAAAAGGGATAGACTCAGTATTATAATGGGAGCGAGAGCGATGCGGTATGAGGAGAGAGTAAGAAAGGCAGGAGGGAAATGGTTGGTGAAAGAATGCATGAGAGAAAAAATGAATGAAAGAATAAGCACTAGGAGTATAAGGGAGAGAGAGTGTTTTTACCAAAGAAATGGTGCTAGTAGGTTAGGCTTAAGTCAAATGGAGGGAACAACAGAAAATAACTGGGCAGAGCTACTGAAGCGTAGGGGGTGGGAAGTGCAAGGGCAATGGCAATATAATAAAATAAGCGAGTCTAGATATAACAGTAGGTATAAGTTTATTAGAATAAGTGGAAGACCGGAGTATCTAAATAAAGCGGGAAGAGGGGGGAGTCAAAGACTGATGGCAAGGGTGAGATGTGAAAACATGGAGGCGTGGAACAGGTACTGGTTAGAGGAAGAGGACAGGAAATGCGAAATTTGCGGGGAAGGGTGGGGCACGCTAAAACACATGGTGGAAGAGTGTGTGAAGATAGAAAGATGTGTGTACAGTTGTGAGAAAATAGTATCGGGAGCGATATCCTCAGGAGTGACAAACTGGTTGGCGGAAGTGGAGAGGAAAAAAAAGAGAGGGAAGACAAGGATATGGTGTGAGAGAGGATTGGGTGGAGGCATGAAAGTAGGTTAAGATATAATGTATACAATGTACAAGTTCATTTTCTAGGCCGAGAAGGCTGAACCTAAATAAATACTACTATCCGATAATTACATATATCTGCCCGAATATAACTCGTAATTTCGCAAGCAAAACATGCCTTTCGAGCCTTCCATACACTGCTAGCCAGTAGTATCGGGTATCTATCACAAAATAACTTGTATTTTCATATATCTGCCTGTACATAACCAGTAAATTCAAGTGTCTTCCTGAACCTATCGTGTAGTTTCAAGTGCTGACCATCACCGAACCTAGAATTTCATACATTTATCATAACCTATCCGATAATTACATATATCTGCCCGAATGTACCTCGTAATTTCGCAAGCAAAACATGCCTTTTGAGCCATCCATGCACTGCTGGCCAGTAATATCGAGTATCTGCCGGAGCATAACATGTATTTTCATTTATCTGCCTGTACATAACCAGTAAATTCAAGTGTCTTCCTGAACCTAACGTGTAGTTTCAATCGCTGACAATCACCGAACCTAGAATTTCATACATCTAACAGAACCTAACCTATAATTACATATATCCACCCGAATATATCCCATAATTTCACAAGCAAAACAAGCCTTTTGAGCATTCCATACTCCCCTTGCCAGTAATATAGAGTAACTACCGGATCATTACTTGTATTTTCATTTATCTACCTGTACATAACCAGTAAATTCAAGTGTCTTCCTGAACCTATCTTGTAGTTTCAAGTGCTAACCAGCACCGAACCTAGAATTTCATACATCTATCATAACCTATCCGATAATTACATATATCTACCCGAATATAACCCATTATTTCGAAAGCCAAACAAGCCCTTTCAGCCTTCCATACACTCCTAGCCAGTAATATCGAGTATCTACCGGAACATAACCTGTATTTTCATTTATCTGTCTGTACATAACCAGTAAATTCAGGTGTCTTCCTGAACCTATCGTGTAGTTTCAAGTGCTGACCATCACCGAACCTAGAATTTCATAAATCTATCAAACCTATCCGATAGTTACATATATCTACTCGAATATAACCCGTAATTTCGCAAGCAAAGCATGCCTTCTGAGCCATCCATGCACTGCTGGCCAGTAATATCGAGTACCTCCCGGAACATAACCTGTATTTTCATTTATCTGCCTGTACATAATCAGTAAATTCAAGTGTCTTCCTGAACCTAATCTGTAGTTTCAAGTGCTGACCAGCACCGAACCTAGAATATCATAAATCTAACAGAACCTATCCTGTAATTATATATATCTACCCGAATATAACTCGTAATTTCGCAAGCAAAGAATGCGTTTTGAGCCATTTTTACACTCCTAGCCAGTAATATCGAGCATCTACCGGAACATAACCTGTATTTTCATTTATCTGCCTGTACATAACCAGTAATTTCAAGTTTCTTCCTGAACCTAACGTGTAGTTTCAAGCGCTGACAATCACCGAACCTAGAATTTCATACATCTAACACAACCTAACCTATAATTACATATATCTTCCCGAATATAATCCACAATTTCGCAAGCAAAACATGCCTTTCGAGCCATCCATACACTCCTAGCCAGTAGTATCGGGTATCTACCGGAACATTACTTGTATTTTCATTTACCTACCTGAACATAACCAGTAAATTCAAGTGTCTTCCTGGACCTAACGTGTAGTTTCAAGTGCTGACAATCACCGAACCTAAAATTTCTTACATCTAACGGAACCTAACCTATAATTACATATAACTACCCGAATATAACCCATAATTTAACAAGAAAAACAAGCCTTTTGAGCCTTCCATACTCTCCTAGCCAGTAATATCGAGTATCTACCGGAACATTACTTGTATTTTCATTTACCTACCTGAAC
>JAOPTO010002069.1:0-50611 GCA_033822845.1 Tetrapedia diversipes | reverse complement strand
ACATCTTTTATCCGAAAGGTTTTGCTTGATCACACACCATAACAAAATTATATTTAAAATACGAGAGAAACTATTGAAATCATAAACGTTGTTCTCACCTCCTTAAGGTGGTATTTTAATAAAAGAAAAAATTAATCCATAAACATACTATTACGTTCTGCATATTAACAAAATTTTATCAAAAACTTTCATTGAAATCAGAACTTTGAGGTTAACACTTTGACCGCCATGTTGGTGTTGTTGGTGGATTAAATAACTAATAACGTTTTTTAGTATAACAAATATAATTGTAATAATAATAAGGTGATAACACTATTTTTAATTACACTCTTTACACACTCTCTCTATATAACTCACTCTTTATTACTCGCTTTTTACTCTACGATCGTCCGTTACGGATTGATTCGTTCGCACTCTGTCTCTCCACTCCCGCCTTCTTCAGTCATACAGTATACACAACAATTAGATGATCATACCGCGCACCACTCATAACACATATAAACGATAACACTCACCTTTTGTCATTCTCTCCAAACTGTCATACTCACTCATCCACACAAACATTTTTCACACCTTTATCATCATACTTTATATATTCTATGGTAACCAAATGAGGTATATGTATCACAGATGTGAATATTTATTGGTTCATAGAATATGTGGTACGAGAGTGAGGAATGGTTGTATGGATGGATGAGTGTGGCGAAAGCATGTAAAAGATATTGTGTATAGATCTTAAGGTTCGAATGTGATGATGAATGATCTGTATGATTTATGTATGTCATGGTTATAAAAATAGGAGAATGTTAAAAATAGCGAAAGTGATTGTTTGTGTGTGTTTTGTCAGAGTCATGTTCTCGTTCCCGTTCATTATACAAATTTAAATAAAGTATTTTCTAATTCTCGTTTCTTTTCACTCACAGTTGGGTCATATATGACCGGCAACGGCTTCTCCCGTGACGCCACGGTGGTCATTGGTGACCGGAGCCTTTCAACTTTTTACAATTGTAAAAAACTAAATGAAAATCGAGAGTTAGTGTATTTGAATATGACCGATATATAGAAGATACTTCGAAATAAAAAGTGCCCTATTGAGCAATTAAAATTTCTTATTAGAACATCAATAAAAAAATGATTTTTATTTTGCCATTATATGCTTTAAATAATAAAAATAATGCCGTGGCGTCCTGAGCCAAACATATGATTTCGGTGTGACGGTCAAAGTGTTAAATGAATTTATTTGTAACACAGTGTACGAATACTTTTTGGAGCCACTGTATATCGCTTTTGAAATCGATCTCTACAGAGCGAGAGGCAAGACTCGAATGAATAGAAAAGGCTAAAGGACACAATTCGTTAAGGTCCCCTAATTCTTACACACAGCGTGGTAAGGGTGGAATGTTTGACCCGTTCCTGGAACCTCTTCAACTGATAGCTCGACCTTACATAAATATTTCTTCGAGGAGATTGATTTTCGTTTATTCGTTAGGACGTATTTTATTTCCAACACAAATGTTTCTTAACATTTCTTAACCGTTTGAGTAGCATGGCCCTTTCTTATTTCCCGATTGAAAATTGCCAAGCGGCGCGATAGCGCTTCTTATGCCGCGTCCACACTGCTGGCGAGCATAGCTCGCGACACTTTCGCGAACAGGGAACAGTGTTCACTCGGGAAGCGGTACATCAAAGAAACTGTTCGCGAGCTCGAAGCGTATCTGGACGCGTTTGTAACACAGTATGTGGCAAAAGCTAATAGTGAACTGCCCATGAATTCAGAGCGAACAAGCTTGTAACTGTTCGCGAGCTCCAGTCTGGATATGCTGCGTTTTCCGTTGGCGAACAGTTCGCGAACCGCACGCGTGCAATTCGTGTGCTGCTCGCGAGCTGCTCGCGAACTGTTCTCTTCTATGTGGACGCGGCTTAATGTACCGCTTCCCGAGCGAACACTGTTCGCTGTTCGCTGAGGAGTTCGCTGCTTGCTGTTCGCTGTTCGCGAGCTGTTAGGTTCCAAAAAGTGTCGTGTTATACGAGGTACAGCTATACAAATAATATCTGTTTAAACATACAAAAAGTAGAATTATGTTTCAGAAACAATTATTCAAAGACAAAATTTTATCTATTTAATTAAGAAAAAAATGTTTGAAATAAAAATAATTTTATAAATATTTCAGTTCGTATGAATGCTACGCGTTATGTAAAACTGCAGACCGCGTTATGCGAGGTCAGGGTGTAATTTATGGGTCATCCTGTACATTACGCGTTGTGTGTTCGCGTCAGAGGAAATTTGTTCGCATAACGCGAAATAACCTAAAGTAACGTGTAAAGCGGTGCAATACTCAACTAGAACAGATTTAACCCTTTGCGGACGGAGCAGTAAAGAAAATAGTCATGTCGCGCGTTTGTGTTATAAGAACTATGTGAGGGTGATTGCTAATTTATTGACGTGTGTATGTTTGTTTGTGTGACAGAGATTCTAGAATGAACGGTCAAGAAATTAGAATGAGAAGCAATGTATGGAAAAACAAGAAGGATGAAAATATGAGTGAATGGAGTAGAGAATGAAAAAAGTTAAATGAGGATCGTGAGTGTATACCTTTTGTTTTGGAGATTGATTGAGAATAGGACGTGTGAATGGGATCAAAAAATTGTTACATCAAATAAATAAGTTTATACAGGGTGTTCGGACAGCCCTGGGCTTAAATTGAAAGAGTAACTCCCTGAGACATTCTAAGGCGAAAATCAAGAGTAACGATTTTGCGTTTGAGGCTTTGTTTACGAGTTATAACTAGTTAAAGATATCGTTTAATCCGGACCGTTCGACGCTTGAGAGCGGGTAACCGAGGCAACTCGGTCGATAACGTCGCTGAGTCCACAGTGATGCTCAAGCGTCGAACGGTCCGGATTAAACGATATCTTTAACTAGTTATAACTCGTAAACAAAGCCTGAAACGCAAAATCGTTACTCTTGATTTTCGTCTTAGAATGTCTCAGGGAGTTACTCTTTCAATTTAAGCCCAGGGCTGTCCGAACACCCTGTATATATTTTTAACATTGTCGTTTTCCTCAACAAACTAAAGCTGTATTTAAATAAGTTTTTCATAAAATCTAACAAAATCATAAACAAGCAAATTTAGGCCAACTTGACTTCTTAGGCTAGTACATATACCCATGCGTATTTTATACGTGTCGTTTACGATAGACAAACGCCAGCCGCAGCGCGATAGTTGGGCGGATATATCCGACACTCGTCCGCAAAGGGTTAATTTTTATAAGCGAAGAATTCTGGAAATTTTATTATTTAGCGCGTTATAGGAGGAACCGCGATATGTTCCCATAATTATGAAAGTGGTCTAAGTCAACAGTTAGAAAAAAATGAGTTTATCAGTTATTTCACTAAATTAATTCGACGTAATTTTTACGATATCGTCAAAAATGAAGCATTAGATAGTGATTGTAATTTCAACATTATATGGAATTCATTTAGTGTTAATTATGAAAGTGGTCTAACAAGTAGAGTGCAAGCCCTTCGGGTCACCGATTTAGTTGAAATGTTGCACACTTGCAGATCTAGTCATTCTGTTCCCGAAAATATACCACTATAGGGGCAAACACTCAATATTTTTCGAGATAATTATGATTAAAGTTTTATTATTACCGTAAGTACAATTCTATTTAACCCTTTGCGGACGGAGCAGTAAAGAAAATAGTTACGTCACGCATTTGTGTTATAAAAATTAAGCTGTATTTAAATAAGTTTTTCATAAAATCTAACAACATCATAAACAAACAAACTTAGGCCAACTTGACTTCTTAGGCTAGTATACTCATGCGTATCTTATACGTGCCGTGTACGACAGACAAACGTCAGCCGCAGCGCGAGAGTTGGGCGAATATATCCGACACTCGTCCGCAAAGGGTTAAAGCATTTGTCCAGTAATAAATTGGTTTACAGGAAATGTACAAGGATTTGTACGCCGTGGACTCAAGTTCAAATCCCTGAGGACTTTTACTACCATTTTTTCTTTCTTTTTTCAATGTATCTTTTTTATTTTCTGTTCATTTTTTGTTCGTGGAAACATATTGAATTTTAAATAAATTGTAAATAAAATGTCTTACTAAAAAACTTCAATTTTATTTGCTGCAGAAAAAGTACAAAAATATGAATTAAAAAACAAAAAATGAACAGAAAATAAAAAAGATACATTGAAAAAAGAAAGAAAAAAAGTTAGTAAAGTTCTCCCGGATTTGAACTTCAGACCGCGGCGTACAAAACCTTGTACATTTCCGGTAAACCACTTTATCATTTGACAAATACTTTGAATAGAATTATACTTATCGTAATAATAAAACTTTCATCATAATTATCTCAAAAAATATTGAGTGTTTGCCCCTATAGTACTATATTTTCGTAAACAGAATCACCAGATCTACAAGTGTGCAAGATTTCAACTAAATCGGTGATCCGATGGACTTGCACTCTTCTTGTTAGTCGAGTTTATGGGCCAATAGGGACCAGGACTTTTACGAGGGAGGCATTATGAAGTTACCATTAAAATGGCAACAAATTATAAAACAAAACGGAGGATATTTAACCAAATCAGATAATCCGAAACATGTTAACACATTGCGGACGGATGACGAGATATCTCGTCTTTCCTATTTCATCGTTAGGGACCGTTGACGAGATATCTTGTCTTTTATATTTCGTCGTTAGAGGTTGCCGACGAGATACCGCACAGTTGTTACGTGATAGTCAAGGACGGTTTTTGGTAATTTGTATTGCGAATTAATTTTTTGAAACCCTGAAACATGGATAACGACAAAACGATTAACAATATTACAGAAATATTTGCGGACAGTTTATCGGATACATTAAGTGATGACGAAAATATGAATATTTGTGAGGATGATGATGATTTTCAAGATAAAAATGTTATATGTTTTACTAAATATCATACTTTGAAAAATGTTTAATTTGTACAAATTTTTACTTATTGAAAAATATTAAAAAATCATTCATTTTTAAAGTTGCTATTGAAAATAAATATTTCTCGTGACAATGATTTTTAACTGCTAACAAATCATCGCTAATTTAAAAATATTTGACGCAAAAAAATAGCCGGCCACTGGGCATGGTTAGCAATAAAATGTTTGGTCCGCAATGTGTTAAAATGACTTTCTAGAATTTTAGGGTTAGGGAGTAACTGTATCTAATAATAAGACGAACGTGAAAGATGTATTTTAGAAACTTATTGTATCCAGAAATAGGTTTCGTATAACGATCGATATTGTCCTTGGTTTACTTACAGTGTCTCCAAAAAGTATTCGTACACTATGTCACAAATAAATTCGTTTAACCCTGAAATCCATAATCCGTTAGACGTTTTCCACGGCCCATTCTGTTATACAAATTTAAACTTAACTTAAAAATCAATATAAACTACTTGGAGATCATACAGTTTTATATTAACCTTGAAACAAATTCGAAAACTTGTAACATCAAATGTATCCTTTGAAAATAATACCTTGAACCTAAGATTATTTCGAGTCACCAATACTATAATTCTTTTTAAATTTCTTAAAAAGATATGTGCTAATATTTAGGCTACCTCAGCTGAACTACAGTAACTCCAAAAAGTATTCGTACACTATGTCAGAAATAAATTCGCTTAACCCTGAAAATCTGAGTCTGATAGAAGTGTTTGATAAAACTGTGGGTATGTAGATCGTAATAGTATACGTATGAATTAATCTCTTGTTTTCATCTAAATGCCATTTTAAAGGGGTGAAAACAGCGTTGAAGTTTCTGAGCTTTCTCTCATTTTTTAAAGATGACTTTGTTATGAAGCAAAACTTTTCGAATAGAAAATGTTTAATTTTTAATACTCTATCGCCCTGTAATAAAAAAGGAACCCAGAAAAGCTTATATTCAAAGCGTGAAAAATCGCTGAAACTTTGAGATTCGTTATCAGCACCCTTAAAAGATATTTTGCAATCTAAGTTTTCTCTCATTTTTTAAAGATAACTTTGTAATGGTACTTGATAAAGCAAAACCCTTCAAATAGAAAATGTTTAATTTTTCCTCATTTTTTCAAGAGATCTCCCATTTTTTCCTTGACAAAACAGTGCCATTGAATCTTGATTTTGTTATTAGTTGGTTCTAAGCTGATGTTGAATTTATTAAAAATTGTATTTCGGAAAACTTATGAACAGTACTAGTTCAAGACTAACTAATAACAAAAGCAAATAGAATCAATTGCAGCGCTCTGTTGAGGACAAAATGGTAAATTTTCCCATTCGGTTGGCTAAGTGTTAAAATAAACGTAAAAATAATGGATTTCTTTTCCCAACCTAATATTTTGCCACCATGTCAACAGGTAGCGGTTCAGGTAACTTAACCCCTTGCACTACCGCGAATCTCTGAAAAAGCCGTGCCAAAGTTGGCCGTCGGAATGGTTGCGGGAGGTGCCGAGCGGCGGAGCTCGAGTGGTACAATTTGAAACACAATACCTTACGACTGAGTTGCATAGTCCCGCTCTCATATTAGGGGGACCGGAAAGTAATGTCGTTTCTGCGCATGTTAATATTTGATCGTCATTTCTCAGCTCATTGTGTACTTCAAAATCATACCAAAGACATTTTAAAGTTATAGAGACTTGTTTATTTGTAAATAATTGAATTAAAATTTCTTTTGCAATTTTGAGTGATATAGCTAGCCAAATACCAGAAGAGGTAGGTATCCGACATTGCATGCTTTTTGAGTTTCGCAAGGGTAGTAACTCAACAGTTGCTATCAAAAACATTTACAATGTATACCCAAATGGATTAGACGTTCGTAAATGTCAGAGGTGGTTTGCTAAGTTCAAATCCGGTAATTTTGATCTTTTTGACTCGTATCGATCAGGGAGACCAACAACTTTAAACAATGACGTGTTAAGAACGGAAGTGGAAGCAAATCCATGTAAGACAATTGAGTAAGTGTTAGACTGTCTTAAACAATCTTGATCGACTATCTAAGAACATTTGCAACAGATTGGGAAAGTAAACAGAGCAGGGTATTTGAGTCCCGCATAATTTGTTCGAAGAGAACAAAGCTAACTGATCCACCACATGCAACCTACTGCTTTAACAGCATAATACAGAAGCGTTTTTTGATTGCTTGATCACTGGAGATGAAAGATGGGTCCTTTATGGGAATCCAAAACGCAAAAGGCAGTGGCTCTCTCCGAATGAATCGCCACGAAGTACTGCTAAGCCAGGTTTACACCCCAAAAAGGCCGTTTTGTGTGTTTGATGAAGTATTCGCGGCGTTATTCATTTTGAAGTGCTGAAATCCGGACAAACTGTGAATGCAGACCTTTACTGTGAACAGTTGGATCGAGTAAACCAATCTTCAATTGTAAAGTGGCTAGTGATTATTAACAGAAAAGGCGTTATTCTGCAACACGATAATTGCATGACCGCACTGTGCAAAACAGACCCTGAAAAAAAATTAATGAATTGAGGTGAGAGGTTCTGCTTCACCCACCATACTCGCACTATGTTGCACTATCAGATTTCCATTTATTCCGATCTCTATAACACTTTTTAAGTGACAAAAGATTTGCAAATTTGGATGACATACAAAATGCCATCTCCAGATATTTTGCTCAAAAACTAATTGATTTTTATCAATCCAACATTGAAAATTTGCACACTAGATGGCAGAAGATTGTTGATAACGAGGGTGATTACATCATTGATTAAAAATAAAAACTCTTTAAAAATTTATGTGTTTGAATTTATGTGTAAGAAAACGACATTACTTTCCGGTCCCCCTAATATTTACTTCACACGATGAAAATCTTTGAAAATTTAAATGAATTTGAATAAAAAATTTGTAGGAATACGTTAATTATTACATATAATAATAATAATAATATAATAATAATATAAATAAAAATAATAATTAATAATAATAATTAATAATAATATAAATATAAATATAATAATAAAGGAAATAATAAACACATCAGAAATAAATTTTAATATAGAGAACCGAGAATGGACCTGAGCTGAACCGAAATTAGGATCACGAGTCAGACTCGTGATATTCATGTTTGGCCTGAAATGTCGATAACGAGTCTGACTCGTGATATTCATGTTTGGCACAAAACTTTCATCACGAGTCAGACTCGTCAAAGTAGTGCAAGGGGTTAATGACAACGTACTCATTATGTGAATATGTTAATTATTATTCGGATCTGATATGATTTGCAAATATTATACGACCACGTAATACTTCCAAGAAATCAGAAAGAATAAGACAATTATCGTCTTGAGATGAATCATACCAAGATTTCACAACAAATTTAAAAAACTCGGAAACGCAAGGTAAAACAATAGAAATGGCGCAAGACAAGGAAAGAAAAAGGGCAGGAAATGAAGGTAGTTATGGACAAAATATCAGAACACTTTAAGAATCTAAAAACTCATAATGATAAAAGCCTAAAATGGGCTTCCGGTTTGGCGAGACAGGAGGGTACACGTGGTTAAAACAAGGCAAAACTGTTAGAGATGTATGCGTGATTTGTGGGAATCTGTGTAGGTGTGTAAACGTGCGACTGTGTTTTGTCATTTATCGAGGTCCTTCCAGAATGTTCCCTACCGCTTATTCTATGACGCGTGGAGGACCGTCCAGAATATTCGAAACTAATACACCTATCCCCCGATTTACGCGGTACTCGGTTTACACGATTTCACTTTTACACGGTTTTTAAATTTGCTTGAATTAGGGCGACAATTGGGTAATCATTTTCTACAAAATGACCCGAATGTTGAACGAGCTCTCCTATTTCAGCGAGATATTAATAAACGCTTAACTCAATATGAGGAGGTCTATAAAGATTTGATCAAAAACGAAACACAATTGTTGATTACGGATTTCACTACCAAAGTTTGCCCATCTGAAGTTGTTTCTAATTCATCTAACATCGAACTTGCATCGCATCAACCACTATCGAGTGATGAAAGTGATATCATACCAATCAGGAATAAAAGATTAAGAGTCTACGAAAGTGATAACAGTAACCAAATTTCTGGTTAAATTTTTTAATTTATATTTCTCGTTTCTATATGTAAAATGAATTACATACATATACCTTTATATTTTTGTCATTTTATAAATAGACAGTTATTTTTATGTTTTTAAGATATATTTAGTCTTATTTTACGTTGAAATAAATGACTGAATTATGCACATTTTAGTTTGTTTTCGATTTACACGGTTTTACGTATAAGAATCTACGATTTCGATTTACACGGTTTTCTAAGGAACCTATCTTCAGTGTAAATCGGGGGATAGGTGTACTCCTAATGCCGCGTCCACACTGCTGTTCGCGAGCTGTGCTCGCCAGCAGTGTGGACACTTTCGCGAACAGCGAGCAGCGAGCAGCGAACTCCTCAGCGAACAGCGAACAGTGTTCGCTCGGGAAGCGGTACATCAAGCCGCGTCCACATAGAAGAGAACAGTTCGCGAGCAGCTCGCGAGCAGCACACGAATTGCTCGCGTGCGGTTCGCGAGCTGTTTGCCAACGGAAAACGCAGCATATCCAGACTGGAGCTCGCGAACAGTTACAAGCTTGTTCGCTCTGAATTCATGGGCAGTTCGCTATTAGCGTTTGCCACATACTGTGTTACAAACGCGTCCAGATACGCTTCGAGCTCGCGAACAGTTTCTTTGATGTACCGCTTCCCGAGCGAACACTGTTCGCTGTTCGCTGAGGAGTTGGCTGCTCGCTGCTCGCTGTTCGCCAAAGTGTCCACACTGCTGGCGAGCACAGCTCTCACAAGGGAAGGAACCCAACTGTACCACACGGATTTCAAAGATCTTTCATAAGATGATAGAGTACATATTGTTAAGTATGTCTGCCAAATATTAGCCGTAGTTACCTGATAGTTTTAAAGATTATATCCGATTTATAGGAGGGCCAATTATACCCGAATTGGCACAAAATGTATATTTTTCATGACATATATATTTCAGTGCAACGAAAGGAATTGTGAAATAATAAACAATGTTTAGGTTCGCGAGCTGTGCTAGCCAGCAGTGTGGACACTTTCGCGAACAGCGAGCAGCGAGCAGCGAACTCCTCAGCGAACAGCGAACAGTGTTCGCTCGGGAAGCGGTACATCAAAAAAACTGTTCGCGAGCTCGAAGCCTATCTGGACGCGTTTGTAACACAGTATATGGCAAAAGCTAATAGCGAACTGCCCATGAATTCAGAGCGAACAAGCTTGTAACTGTTCGCGAGCTCCAGTCTGGATATGCTGCGTTTTCCGTTGGCGAACAGCTCGCAAACCGCACGCGAGCAATTCGTGTGCTGCTCGCGAGCTGCTCGCGAACTGTTCTCTTCTATGTGGACGCGGCATAACAAGTATAAAAGACAAGAGCGTGCTCGACGCCGCGCAGTTCACGGTTGATGGTTGTAGGAATTGGATGTATGAGTCGTTAAATAACATTTATCTGTTTATACGTGTATTACTTGTAGTATTATAAATAAAACAATATCTTTACCAAGTAATTGCCAAAGGTATATAGAAACATCACTAATTTCATAAAATCTAACAAAAACAAAAGGAGAGAATAAAAGTAATAAGACTAGCGAGGGATACGGAAATAAGGTGGAAGAGTAACAAGAGAAAGGAGAGAAGGAAAGCACTGGGTGATAAGTGGAAACAGGCACAGTAAGGAAGTAGGAAGAAATAGAGAGGTTGGAAAGTGAGGTTAGGACGGTCAGAGAAGGTGTTGAAGAAAAGGTGGACAAACAGAAAGGAGAACATCACATTAAGGTAAAGCAAGAGAAACATGGTGGGCAGACAGCTAAGCAGTAGGAAAGCTTCGGATAAAGCAGAAGGGAAGGCGATGGAGAAATTTCTGGAAGCCTAAAATGATAAAAATGGATTATTTTTTAAAAATAATTATTAAACATTCATGAATTATTTCTTTAAAATTATTATTTCCAATAAAACTCGTTGTTTTTTATAGTCATTTATAGGACATTCAGTTAATTTTGAAATGAAACTTTAAAAACAACATTTCCATACGAAATTCACACAAAATTTCATGTTCATAGTAAGCTTCCATTAATCGAGACTAATAAAATTCTAAATTAAAATGTTGCATGATATAAAAATATTTTTTAATTTATTCCAATGCAATTCATTAAATATCTCGAAACAAGAAATGTATTACTTAAACCACTTTCATAATTATGGGTACATATATGAAAACGGTAGTTAACGCATTATGTATAGGAATTCACGTTAAACGGGAGTCCACGATATAAGGTTGGTGCAGTACATGTGAAACGTATCAAATAATTCTTCGAGCCAATACTGACACATATGTTCAGCTCTTTTTTTAACTATACAGAGATTTTTGTATTAAAAATTTTTGTAAATATATATTTACTAGGAAGAAAATAAAAGAACATAAAACATCCTATTTTGTTTATTATTTATACCATCTTCCAGGAAAAAAATTTTTATTCCTTTAAGTCATTTATAGGTCATTCTGTTAATTTTGAAAATGGTCCAAGTCGATTCAAACTTTAAAAACAAATTCACACAAAATTTCATGTTCATAGTAAGCTTCCATTAATCGAGACTAATAAAATTCTAAATTAAAATGTTGCATGATATAAAAATATTTTTTAATTTATTCCAATGCAATTCATTAAATATCTCGAAACAAGAAATGTATTACTTAAACCACTTTCATAATTATGGGTACATATATGAAAACGGTAGTTAACGCATTATGTATAGGAATTCACGTTAAACGGGAGTCCACGATATAAGGTTGGTGCAGTACATGTGAAACGTATCAAATAATTCTTCGAGCCAATACTGACACATATGTTCAGCTCTTTTTTTAACTATACAGAGATTTTTGTATTAAAAATTTTTGTAAATATATATTTACTAGGAAGAAAATAAAAGAACATAAAACATCCTATTTTGTTTATTATTTATACCATCTTCCAGGAAAAAAATTTTTATTCCTTTAAGTCATTTATAGGTCATTCTGTTAATTTTGAAAATGGTCCAAGTCGATTCAAACTTTAAAAACAACATTTTTATATGAAATTCACTCAAAATTTCATATTCATAGTAAACTTCTATATTTACTAGGAAGAAAATAAAAGAACATAAAACATCCTATTTTGTTTGTTATTTATACCATTTTCCAGAAAGAAAATTAAGGTTACAGTAACGGACAAAAGTTTAAGATGACAGGACAATGTAACACATAATTGTATGGTTCGCAAATATTGTTTATCTATTCATTTTTATTGTCATTATGTTAGAACACTATTTATTGATTGGTATAGAAAACAATTTTTATTTATATTGTTATTTCTTATTATTTAATTTATTTCTTTTTTTGTAACCCTTTGGTCTTAAACTTTTGTCCGCTACTGTACATATATTGAAAAACTTTTTCCTAGCTCTGACAACAATTCATCTTTCGGAAAGTTAACATATCGTATACGATTTCTACTTTTGCCTTCATTTCTGTTTTAATATCCATCTATGAATTAACGAGGAGTGAATATTGAATTTAATTGAACATATGCGCATCTTTTACATATTTTTTCCATCCACTATAATTACAAAATACATTTTTGCGTCTAGAAACTGTTTCTTTTTAAGAGAAGGAATGTTTCAATTACTGCTTCAAAATAATTGATGTTTCATAGTTTAAATAAATATATTAATAACCTAAAGAGTACAAATATATATCTTAAATTTTTATTTTAAATCTGCACTTAAAATTTAACTTTTACTTAAGCGCTATTATTCACATGCAACAAAATGCAAATATCTCGTGAAGAATTTTACAAATAAACTGAAAATAAATAAACGTAAATGAAATATTTAAAAATAAAATTCCACTATTTTCAATATTGAATGAAATACTGTTTCAAAGACTTATTGCAGAAAGTAAACGATTTTATTTTCATAGTTATATGTACGACTTAAAACAAACCGTTTCTCGTTTACTGTTTGAAACATTTTACCCGGCCACGGTTTATTTTCGTGTGAGTGTGCCAGTCAAGAAAATATAAAACAAAGAATGAACTTTACAATATTTATAGTTTCTCGTAATTTTCAACCATTTATAACATCTTTTTTATTAATACCTACATTTACAAATAAACAAATATTAGATATAATAGTTATTACTTGTTTACTCATAATATTTTTTAATAAATATTAATTGAATTGAGAATATTTTCTAATTATTCCTGTCAAATTGTTATTATAATTTTAGACATTTATAATTGAGTATCTTAAATTAAAGTTGTATTAAATATATAAGGTAATAAAATATTTTTTATATTTTTATTTTTTCCACTATAATCGAACATCTTAATTTGTTTCTTTTGCAGGCACTAAAAGCGGACGCACAATATTTGTGCAAAAAAAAAACCACCGATATACGCTCTACTAAACAAATCAATCACCAATTCCCTCCTGTCCCGCTGTGATTAATTACTCAGTTCATTTCAGTCTATAAATTTCACCCTCTCTAAAACTCTTTCGGCGAACATAATACTGGGATCAATTTACGAATGCTCGCATTTCTGAGCAAACACACAATACCTCTGGAGAATAGGGTAGAAGTCAATCGGTGTGTTAACCGTGTAATGTTATATGCATTTCTAAAGGATGCAAGGAAACGTGCATATGCGTCGAAGCAAACCGAAAGGTTTTGATATCGCTATCTATCGCTTCCTAGAACAACGAGGTACGGCCCTGAGGTTCACCACAAAAGCACGAACAAACGTGGCGCACGCTTTCGGCCTCTTATGCTTCCACAAATTGTCCGCGATAACAAACCGGAACGACATGACCGTGCAGACTTCAATGACCCCCCACTTTTCGATCCCCCCACCCCACCACCGACTCTATTTTTGCACAGTGGAACAATTGCACGTTTCAAGGTCGAAGATAGTGTTTGATGAAAAAAATGCAACGATATGAGAAAAGCAGAATATTTCAACTTTTCCGTGGACGAGATTTTAATGAGAAGACTACAAATAATTAATTACAGGAAATTATAACCGAGAAACTTTAGAAGTTTCATTCTTTATCTTTGAGTCTAAAAGAGCAGATCTTTCTGAATAGTTTGGTGTAAATTTTTCTTTCAAGTTTCAGCAAAAAGAGCGCATGAATTTTTATTTTGAACATCGAATCTTGTGGCCTTACCTGAATTCATATTTTTATCTTTTTTGACGTATTCTCTGGGGATTGAAAAAAGGTAATTAAAGTTTTCAATGAAGGGATTTTAAAGGAAGTGTCTACGTTGGAAGACGAAAAATTACCTTACTTCTTACCATTACTCTATTTAATTCATTTAAAGCTATTAAGAAAGTATTCAATCTAATTTTGAAATTGTTTCAGTGGTTTCAAGAAAAATGAAATTCAAAGCTTCCGAATAAAATTTCCGGATGGGTTGTAAATTCTTTTAAAGTAGCAAAATTCCGCAAAAATAAATGTTACTCTTTTTTAAGTTATTCATAGGATTAAACTAATTATGATGTTTAAAAAAATGTTTCAAAGAAAAGAGTAATTTAAAATAGTATTCCGCTTCATGTATTACGTAAAAAGTATGATTAATAGCTTATGTAATAAAGGACAGCTTCCTATCGCTCTTTACTAAGGGGTAAGAAGAATGGATTAGGGGTTGGTGTCATATGAGATAAGGTAAACGTATTTGCATTACACTCAATCTCGATTATTACGGAAAGCAACATCTGTTAAAATAATTCCTAATCATGGGGCAACTAAGTCCTTATCGAGGTAACCGACATCTGTGTGTACATGTTAGGAATTAGCAATAAAGTATGATGTGTGATTAATAGAATTGTTGGTAAGAATTAAAGTACGTCGCAAAAATACAAAATTTTAGTAAGCCACACAAGTAAAAATTTATGTTTCAATAAGTCATAATATTAAGAAACTCATTCAGTACTGAAGGACGTTTTACTAAATGGTGTATCGATAAGAGAAATGGCTGCCACATAATGATATTTTTATCAAAATTATACTTACTTCAGCGTCTTTTGACTTGAGCATTTCTTGTAGTTCAAGGCATTTTTGATTTGATTCTTTTAATGCTTTCGATCGTTCATCTACACAAAAAAGGAATGGAACGTTATTTTTCAATGATAGAAACAATAAAATTTGTTTTATATCTCGTTGATTCAAATTTCCCGCCATCTTATCACGCACTCACTCGATAAAGCAAACTCTGACATTGACAGTTGTTAGTAATTTATGTTTTCTGATAATAAACAATAATTTGTGTTGATTGTACCATATAGAAGAAAAAATACACACCTATTTCTTCTACAATGCCTTCTGATAGCACTTCCTTCGTAAAGTTTGTTAATTGTCCTTTTAAATTCGATAGGCTAGGCAGCCCGTCACCGAACCACGCCATTTTACACGTCGACACTTATCGTTAAATGTATATTTTAAAGACTATTTGAACACTGTTTTTAGATGTTATATGGACTGCATATTTTGGCAAAACTACACACCTTAACGACATAAAAATATCAAAACATGAACTAACAGGAACCACACACGTAGTAACCTACACAAAATATACAATTTGGTTGTGAGCATTCTCGGCAACGTGACATAAAAAATTACTAGACTTCTTGGGATATTTTCCATTTAAGTAACAGTATACCATATGGCGGTAAAGAACGTAAATTGATTAGAATTATTATTAATATTTCCAAAACGTGGTCTTATTTTTATTTTGAGGTTAATAATAGAGTACTATTCTCATAAAAAAAGAAGTTGATCCTATGATTTTTTTATTATCGATGGAAACGCCTTTTAATTTTTCAACACGCCTCTAGAGCGCAGCACTAAGAACTCTGAATGCAATGAGAAACAATCGGTCAGAACAGTTATCCCGCGGATTTGAAGTAAACAACCGTGGTATAAAGGATAAACATAAAATAAGATAACTACAATTTTTATTTCTTTCGATGCAGTTTCATAGTTGTTTTGTAATAAAGCTTTTTTATAAAGTAAGTTTGTTTAATGAATAAGGTAATTATACTTTTTCTTATATTCAGTGGTATTCATGACACTTGCATGTTTATTTATTACAATATTTCATGCGCTATAAACGAGTACATAAATATTTTAATAAATGTCATTATCGACATTCGACACCAAATTACCGTAAACTCTTATAAAAAAAGCACGTGTTTACAAAACATGCATTTCGAATACCTGTTTTAAATTGGATGCTGTCGCGGTAAATTTACTTCTTTGGTCTAAAGAAAATAAATTTATCGATTTCTTTATTTACTCTCGTGACACCTAATTCGGGAGTAAAGTACTCTTTGAAAGCAGTAGTGACAAATATATTGTTCGGAAAGTGGCTTAAGGTTTAACGAAGGTGAGTAAATAGTAACTTCTTTATTACTGCCTTACATTTTCGTTGATTTAATTCATGTTGCGTGTTTCCTTTTATTTTTAAGATGTTGGATATGAGCTTCATGAAGTAACATATTTTTATGAAGTTTCTTCTCTGAAGTGTATTAAAATATTTGAAAGAATGGTGTGCACGACAGTAAGGTCCCCAACTGAAGAAAGCAAGTGGTTGAGATACTCAAACGCTTCGCTATGCTTGCACACAGTGCCGTATCTTTGCTTGAAGGTACTCAAGGCCAAAAAGGCGGGCAATTCAATTTCACGTCGTATAGAAAAATAAACAAATTAATTGTCTGTGATTCTAGTTTCTCTGTTCCAATTGGTTATTTAAATTGCTATCATTTAAATTACTATCATACTATTACTATTATTAAATATATTATTTTAATTGTTAGGAAAATCACATTATTTTTAATATAAGGTGTTAATTGAAAACATAAAAGTAAAGAATTGATCTTTTGAGCACTTTTAATTGTTATTATTTTCAAATTACCAAATCAATCAACAGTGAAAAACTGTAAAAACTTAATGGTTGAATGCTAAACTCTATCCAAAGATACGATCTCGTTTTGAATTAACAGTTCATTTATTACCGACCCACCAATTACCATTCGCCTTCCCTGCAACGGGTCTCGGTCGAAATTCGTCGCTCGCAAACTAAAGCCATTACCAAAATCGGTCGTATAATCGCAGCGACTTAAATCGAGCAACAACAATCGGCGTTGAAAAGGTCTGGATGGTCGCGTGACGCGCCGCAATTTCAAAGTACTCGCATACAGTGGAGGGAGCAGGGCAAAGGAAGAGTCAACGGAGAAGCGAGCTACGTCACTGTCCATGCTATCACGATTAACAGAGTGAACAGCGCGAGACGTGTGCGCGTGCGAGCGAGATGGTGCGCTCGACGAAGGAAAGGTAAAGGAAAGGAAAGGAAGGCGCGCAAGGTAAAGGCACATCTGAATCCTTCGGTTGACTCGGTTCAGTCTGATCCGAGCCAAGCCACTGCCCTGATCCCCGTGCTCCTCGCTCTCTCTTTTCATTCGCTCTGCCTGTATCCGTGCCTGCCCCTTTCCTTCTGCTCTTGACAATCTTTGCGCGCTCTACGCAGTCTAATCGAATCCACAGTGTCATCGATCGCTGATCCGACTTCCTTCCTCCGCGTCGGTTCCCGCTGCGCGGTCAGTTCAAGTCGCAGCAAGCTTTCGTTCTTGCCGTGTTCGGACCGACAGACGAAAATCACCGCTCTGACATGTCACAGTGCACGCAGCACCAGTGCCGTGTCGATTCGTTCACGCGTGATCAGTGAGCAAGCAACGGGGCGAACGCGTACGATTCCCCGCTCGGATTTCGTTCGGATCTCGTTCGTCGCGCCACAGTTTTTGTCCGTTTGGTTTCACTGCCACGGTTTTTTTCTTTGGTTTTTGCCTCGCCGCGCCGGATACCAACCGCCAGTACGTGTTTGACTCGTGACTCGTGTCCAGGTTCGTGGAAACGGAGAATTTCTGTGGATCCTCCGTGGCAAGACGACACACCGGAAGTGTGATGACCCTTCCAGCGGGACGTGCTGCATCGACCAACGAAGCGGCGACAGCGTGCCTTCTTCGATCTGGGATCTGAGTTTCGCGGTCAAGGTGCGTACCACTGAACTTTCTTCTCGTTAACTTCTCCCTCGCCTCGGTCTCACTCTTTATTTACTTTTGCCTACTGCTACGTTTCTTGTTCCTTTTATACTACGCTATTGTTTTGCTCGTGTGACATTCAGTGCATCGACGCGTACAGGACACCGATTCTTACTCTCCTGTATTTTGTATTCGTAAATTTTTCATTTCGAACTTTGTTTCAATCACATCTTTTTCATCTTGTCTGTTTCGCCTACAATAAATTTCTCAACAAAGTTTTACGCACTTTTTAAAAAAATAAGGGGATTTCGAAACAGACTCTGCTCGTTAAGGGAATTTAATTCCTCTCGGCAGGTAACCTTTTGGAAATTTCTTGTTATCGTTGATGGTAACATCGATGGCCGTTTTGATATTATTCTTGGCGCTCACAGTACGTTCCCTCCCTTTGTCTTATCGACGAGAGCGATAAAGGCAGGGGCAATGGAAAGAAATGTACTGTCGGTGTAATTGAATGCCCCCTTGGAACCGATCAACGAATGCTTAATGTGGAACGAAAGCGCATTTTGTATTGTATTCGGAAACGCATTGTCAACGCTCGTATTTCCTGGCGATGTTGCCCCTGGAAACGATCTCGGATAAATGAAACATTTTTCCCGCTTCTTTACCGCAGACAATGGGTTATTTGCTGTGAGCACCAATTATGGAGCTTCTTTTCTCGGATAATTGTGCGCGGGAATAAAGTAAGCCGAGTCCAGGGAGTCCACGTCTTTCCGTAAGGGATGCGACCAGAAGAAACCGGAAACGGATCTCAAACGGGGCAAAGTGATTCGATTCGTTTGTTTTGCTACGGTGAATCTTTGTCGTGTACGCTACCCTGGGCTAATTAGACGACGCGAATTCAACTTGTTATCCTCCTTAGACCTCCACTATCTTCCACAGAATCCTTTTAAATCTTATTTTTGTTTAATGTTCCGTAATGTTATGCGATTTGAATATTATACATTCATGCACCTGTTTTCTTCTATTCAGTTTATTCTAGGTGCCTTAGAATTTTACATTAAAAAGAAATACATTTTTGAATACTAAAATAAGAAATTAATTTGCTCATCTGTATATAGTGTTTTAAGTAGAATTTTACTAAGATTTCAATTATTGACAAAATCACCACCTTTCACTATAAAACCACAATTTTATATTTTAGAGTATCATAATGGTCAGTAGTGTACCGCAATAAAACGAGTTGAACATTTGAGAACCTTTCACAAATTATAATGATGTAACTACCCAAGAAAGATGTTATCCTTTTTATTCTCACGAATTATGACCTCAACCGTGACAATCTATATAATCTTTTCCTTTACTACATCTGAATTACTTGTTTCTTTCATTTTCCATTGACGTAATCATCTCATAACTCCTTCTGTTTTTTATGTTACCTATTTTTTTTATTTTATTAAGTTGTTTAAAAAATTCATATTGAGTTTTGACAATCTGCAGTAATAACACGGACGATGAATAACATGTAAATTTTCATAATAAATTTCCAGCAAGGTGTTAAATATTTAAAAATCTAATAACAGCCTCATGATGAAAGTAAACACTAAATTATCGTAAAACTGCAACGGAATTTTGTGTCGTACATTTCGAATACGCATATTGTTTTTGTTGATCGAGCTCAAATTTTTCAGTCGAAGGTCATTCGAAGATCATGTTATGGTAGGTCGTTGAATTCATCTTAAAACGAACTGTAATAATATGAAGTAAAAAGTACGCGATGCTATTTAAAAAAAATCAAGATGACTTCGATTTTTTACTGAAAAAGGAATAATTTTTTCAAATTCAATATTCTACCATATAGCTGACAGGAAACTGATAAACTTTTGTTCGAAACATTTTTTTGTCAGCTTAACAAAAGTGCTAGAAAAAATGTGTGCAAAAGTTAAGGAAACACTTTGTATACCTATTCGAAATAAAGGTTATAGTTTTCTGAAGGGAATATTGATTGATTTTATAAACGATGCATAAAATAATTTACGTAGCGATAATAAATTATATATCTTCATTTTTATTTTCGAATGTAGAATTTTTAATCAAATTTTAGTGCCGGCCATTTAACCAAGCGTGGTACGGTTAGTATTAATATTTTTTAAGTATTCATTGTAATGGGCCCCAAGTCACTTTCTCTAGGTTAACAAAAATCAGCACAACTCATTACAACTACTAGTAAAATATTAGTCTATTCATGTTGAAGTACATAAATGTTGAAAAGCTTCGCGATGAAATTTCCCATAAAAATAACTGCAACTAAAACTAACCTCAATAATCCTCGAAAAACGCTATATTATTTCCTGGAGTTTGAGAAGTAAAATGATAGTTTCTTCGAAATAAAACCGTGAATTCAAAAGTGAAAACGAAGAAGAGATGAAATTGTAGTCGACATTTAAACAGGACATTGCAGCTTCGTATCGGTTAACTGCATTAGTTTCGAGGCGCTTGTTTCGTTTAATAACTCTGCGACACGTTAGATGTCTTAACTGTCACATGCTAGTGAAAAATCACTAAATCCTGGTCACAGATGATAAAATTGCAAAGATTGAGGAGATTCAAAATCATTTCTAATTCACGTAAAACACATCTATAGATGACAAATAAGTTCTTAAATTTCGCGCTATGTAAATCTACTTAAGTTTTATTTGTTTTTGGATTCATCTGCATTATTAAAGATACATTGTTTACGCTTGATCTCGTTCTTCTTGTCGTTTTAACAATTTTACAAAATGTTCTACATTGGAATTAGTGCTTAAAATTATGGACACTGTTCCTGCAGGTCAGCTTTATAATTTCATTGCAAACTTTTTAAAATTTTTGAAAATCTCTCAAAAGTTTGCAATCTTGATAACCATTTTAATTTTTATAAATGCAAATAGGTATTCATGGTATGTAAAGATTAATGCAATTTTGAATAACTGCTAAACAACAGTACAGAAAATGTAAGACCATACTTTTTATTCATTTTTAATGTGAAATAAAATAACACCAAAAATTTGTATGTTAAATACTTTGAAAATCTTTTTATGATCGCTAAATATAACATGATACTTTTCTTTCATACAAATTATTTTGAATCAATATAATATTCCAAAATCGTTTTCTGTTTCAAAAAAGGTTTGCACTGATTTCAAGATTAATTGTGAGCAATACTTCTCATTTCTTTTTTAATATGTGTATGCCTTATTTCTTCCACGCACAAAAATAAAATGAAATGTCTACTATTAAAATCTGTTACATTAAGTAGGAATGATCTGTTTAATATCATAGTAAATCGTCTTAATGATAGTTATAAAGTAAGGTGTGATTATTTACACAATGAAATAAGAAAGTTGATTGAAAATCATGATCCCCGCAGACAAGCAAAGCAAATATCTGTCAACTTCACTTCTGAACTCAGAACTAAATGGAATGCGACCTCAGGAAAGAACGTTATATTTAAACAGAAATACCATGCGTGGTCGAATAAAAGTCCTACGTTTTCGACATCAGACGAACTGTGTACACCTATAAAAAAAAGAACGAAGGACACAAAGAAACTTCGTTACTACCAGTGAAAGAACGAAAAGGAGAAAAAACGGAAACAATAAGAGCGCAGGTGCAGTTCAGAAGAATTAAGTTATGCTACACAATACATGCTAATGTAATATGAGATGTTTTTAAACGTCTATAGTTCGTTCAACGAGACGAGACAGTACATGAGGCAACTGTTCGTGATCGACGAGTGAGTACCTACAGGGCCGGTACACAATTTTAGTTCTCCCAAGGAGATATTATATTAGATGCCATTTTCTTGAATCCGCTTCAAATAACTACTATCGATGATTGAAGTGTATTTATTTGCAACAGTGAAATAAACTTCAGAATTATACGCGAAAACTACGAAATATATTTATACTTTTTACAGACAATCATAGTAAATTGTCGAAAACGTATCACAGTAAATTTACTGAGTTTTTAGAAAAACATACGAATTAGTCACTTTGACCTCTCTGCGAGAATTCCAGTGTTAAGGCTACAGAGATCTAGGCGTGTGTTAATTGTTAGCACGGCAAAGGTTAACCCTTTGCAGTCGAGAGGTGACTGTTAGTTATCTGATGATACTGACTTCAAAGATTTTCAAATGCAAATTACTTACTAATATTCGCTTATATTAAACGTCATTTAGTTTAATTAAGTGATTACTTAACCTCTGAATCGAACTAACAAATAAACTAACTAAAGTCTGAAAATTTACGGAACTATCATTTGACGACTGACAGTCGCCTTTCGAGCGCAAAAGGTTAAAATTCTGCGTATGTTTATTTGCAAGGACCGTCGGTAAAGAACCAGCGATCACGTGAATTTCTTATTTATTTCTACTATCTCGTCTCGTTGGTCAGAGTATAGGAAGCGTGTTGCAAAATGTAGGGAAACGTATTCCAATACAATCAAATAAATTCCAATATAATTTAATCAGAAAATGATTTTAAAATATACTCATGCCATAGGAGTACCATAACACAAGCAAAAATGTAATTGTTGTACTAAAAATACTATTACTAATGATACAAAAGCAGAAATTCCAAAATTTACCGAATTATGTTATCGTACCCTTACTTAAAAGGACAGAAAGGAAATATTTTAACACTAATTACTAGACGAGGATGTGATGGCTCTTCGAAACTGAGTTACTATAGACAATTGATTTGAAAATGGTTCGAGTTCTGATGCCAGTATATTTCTTGCTTCCCTTGTCCAATATCTACGATTAAGTGTAACATATACTGAGCAGCTAGAATTAGATACTATAAAATTTTTTATACTTTTTTAGATTATTTTAAATTTTTGAGATTACTGTAAAACTTGTTACATTATTTAACCTGAACCACTGTTACTTATATTTTTAAAATAAGATATTTAAAGTATCAAAGATAGCAAAAAATGAGTTTTAGCCACGATTTCACAATTTTTCGTTTGTGTGTATCAGACAAAGTAATCGTGACCGTGGGTGCCCCTGGGTGGAACGTTATTGGTCGAGCCGTTTCACGTATCGAGAAGGAGAACGAACGAGTGGAGTGACTCGTTGCTCGTTACACGTCTCTTTCTCTCTCTCTCTCTCTCCCTCCCTCTTCTTTCGCTCCCTTTCTCCACCATTCGAAGGATATCGGTTCGTGTCACGGTCGAATAGCAAACGAACGCGTTAATCGAGCAAGGCAGACTTGTCTGCAATTAATTCCATAATAAGGGCCAACCGTACGGTAATTTGTTAAGCTCCGCCGATTTCTATTATCCCTTACTCAGATTCGGAGCGTTTCTGAATACGGAACCTGTTTTACCGACACAACAGCTCGCCACTCGCGAGCAAGCATTACGAGAGTTCAACGGCTTTCGCTACAGTTCGACACATTGAACAGACACTTTTCGTGACACCCCACGAGGACAAAAGGTGTACGTACTTGGTTCCTTGACCTTCCATCGTCGAGCTTGCTCCGTTCGAAAGTTTCTACCTTTACGTGACGAGAAAAAATTACATACACGCTTACGTCGATGGCTGATCACATGACACTGGCTTTGCTTTGACTATTTAACCCTAGAACTCCTGAGCCTCGACTTGTTATGCGAACTCTTAAGGGGGGGTTCCTTGAACCCATACTTCTTTTTGTACATTTATTTTGGAAAAAGTTGTTTTTTCGCAAATCTTTTATAATGTTAGAGTATGCTATAGTTTGTAAATAAGACAATATTTTTTGTATTCAACTTGTATTGATTTATATATGTTTATAAAATTAAATGAAACTATAAAATAGTATAGTGACGTGCAACTAGTTTGAACTTGATTCTTGAGATTCTTCTGATAAACATGAATGGCAGAGTATAGTATTAAGTGAATGTTTTCCGCAGACATGGTCTTTGCATTTGTAACAACTTTGTTTTGACTTTAATAAGCTATTATACTTCATGCGTTTGCTTTTAACCTCTGATACACACTAATAACATCTTCCCTTTTTCATCGGTTCTGTATCTTTTGGTATTTTAGTTCGTAGTATCTTTCCAGTTAAAGTTCCCAATTAATTACATAGTTTCATTCTTTGTTCTGTAATTGTTATTCTTTGGAGAAAAGGAGTCAGTTATATCGTCAGTTATATTTCTCTTATGATTACTGATTTTGTACACATAGCAACGGGAACCTCTTAATATCAAACTTAAATGTATGTACAACAATAAATAATTTTAACAGAATTTTTTATGAAAGAGAAATGATTCTAATTTAAGGTTTTTCAATTGGTGGGTTCGAGAAACTCCCCCTTAGGAATTCTAGGGTTAACAAATTCCCCAATAACCATTTGACGCCAATCTGGAATTCTGTCCATCCATAAGGCCATTTCACATTGACTCTCACATCTGACTCTAACAACCTCTCTTCAGAAATGTCGTGTTAGATGCCCCAGGAATCGGAAAAATCGTTTTTAGGTTTACTTTTCTGTTATACCTATCGATACGGAGACTGATTGTATGCATGAATTCCGTATCAATTCTAAATTGTATGATATACAAATTATATTTGTATTTCTTAAATTTTCTGAAACCTATCTTTCAAATTCTTAATTCAAATAAAAAGATTGAGAACCGTTGATATTTCCACATTAAAAAGTATACATTCTTATGCAGAAAAAGTCATTTATAATTTTCCCAAAAATTTCTTTATGAAATGTTAATTAATTAAATGGTAAATTTGAGTTTTTTTCCCTGGTATAACGCAGTTAACAAATTTTGGCACAAATGGTGCCAAAGGCAGACCAAACCTTATCGTTTTCGTCAGATCTTGCTATGGTTTGGTAAACAATTTGGTATCACATATGTTTAATTACGTTTTTGGTACAAACGTCGATATAAGGTAAGGTATATCGCTGCTGCTAATATGGTACTAAAGCTTGTAAAGTGCCCAGTTTTGGGTGCCATTCCGTTCAAGCCCAAACTAAATGAAGTGGTACAGAAAATTTGGTAACCTTTGTTTACTTTGTTTCAATAAATTACATTGACTACTTTATATTATTTTCTTTTTCTTAAAGCATTGATTGAACAAAAACCGATTAGTTTAAATTACGATTTATTAATAAATTATTTTATAATTAACAAATCCTTATTGTTAGATTAATAAATAATGCTATATATAAATAATTTATATATATATATATAATTAATTAAAAATTTATAATCAATTATCAAATTACGATTTACTAATAAGATATTTTATAGACACAAATCATTATATATACATATTATTAAATGTATATATATCATCCTATATAAGTATTTATTAATAATTAAATGTGTATATAAATTAATATAAATAATTTATATATTAATAATAAAAAAATTAAATTTTAATTAATATTTAAATAAATAATATTAAGCTAAATAATTCTAATAGTCTACAACTTAAGGGGGATGTTGCCTATTAGAATTATTTAGCTTAATATTAAAAATAATAAATTATTTTTAAATTTATTTAAATTTATATTTAAAATATAAAAATATTTATTAATTAATTAGTTTAAAGACGAAATACTGAGATTAATGTCCCCTAAGCGAAATCTTTAGTTTCACCATCAGTGTGCAAAGGTAGACCGTTTGTTGTAACATGAATCATTTTCATTTTATTTGGAATATACTTATATTGGTGACATAAATATATTTTTGAAACAGCATTTTAGTTACAAAATAGAAATATTTATATAGAACAAGAATCAACTTAAAGTCTAATAATTTTGTACCGTGTCAACGTCTGCTTCTTAAATTCAGATGACGAGTCTCACTGGTCAAATGTACCTAAAGGGTTAATCTGGATTTTTGTATCTGTGCTATCACTTTGTCGTGCTTATTTTTTTCATAAAGTTAAATTTTCAGTAAAACATGTATTTGCCTGTGAACTATTAACCCTTTCGCTACTACGGGTGACCATAGTCACTGGTTGTACACGACGGGCGACTATAATCGTGTATAGTCGTGTATCTATCACAAAAATGGAGCCAAAAGTTAAGTTTCATCTGTGTTTTGAGAAATTTCGTACAGAATCTAATTATTAAAAAATTATTGGTCAACATTGTGTTATAATTATAATTATTTTGTTATTTAATATAAAAATATTAATTGTATTATTCAATTAAAAATCATTGTGCTTTTAAAAGTAATGTTAAAAAGTCGTTTTTGAGACAAAAGTCTTGATACTGAATGCTGAAGACTACGCTACTACTTTAACCCTTTGCGCTTGAGAGGCGTCTGTTAGTCTCCAAATAATAGTTACACAAATTTTCAGACTTTAGTTAGTTTGTTTATTAATCAGACCCGGAGGTTAAATAATCATATGTGTACATTTTAATATACGACTTAACCAAACTACATGAAGTTTAGTATTTTACACTTGAAAATCTTTGAAATTAATATTGTTAGACAGCTAACAGTCACCTTTCGAGTGCAAAGGGTGAATGTTCACACTTTCCTTGTAAGGCACTGCGTGGCGAGGCCCGCCGTAGCGAAAGGGTTAAAGGCCTACTGTACACGGATACATACACTTGTGAATTTTGCATACATTACCTGGATTTATAGAAATACTGAACAGCGCACGGTGAGCTGTCATTTTGTCGCGTATATCGAATGGCCTAGGTTCGGATAGTAAAGCTATAGCAACGTGTAAGGAACTCACTTATTAATGTTAGTTCGGATAGATGATCCACACTGCGAACTTGACCAAAAACACGACTCAATTCTCCACCCGCCGCGACCCCCGCTAAAGCCGGACGCAAATAAAAATGGACTCACATAAACGTTGACTGGCACAGCGAGCAATATATCAAGTCTTGAAAAGAACGTACCTACGCCCGACGAATCGCTAAGAAAATTAATGGCCCGCGCTTTGCATTCTCCAGAGAGGCTTTGAATGCCGAAGGTATCCTCGTCCCCAAGAAACACTGAGAAAAAAAGAAAGAAAATGGAGGGGGAGAGAGAGAGAGAGACTCGATTCCTGGGTGCTGCTTCGGCCCTACAGTATGGGACAAAACGATAGCATACCATATGATTTTTAGCGTTTCTAATATCTAACATAATGTATACAAATTTTGCACAGGTATTCATTTACAGTATCCCCTCTTTAATAATACATGTGAAGATTAATTACAGATTATATTTTTTACTGTAAATTTAACCCTTTTATATGAAAAATAAGTGTGGCAAAATGATAGCAAAGAGATCAATTAGGTTTCGCTGACTGAGATGACAAAGATATACGTTTTTCGGCGAGAGTTCAGTACATGGTTTCCGTTTTGGAAGGAAATAATTTTAGGTTAACCATGAAAATAAAATTAAAACTTTAATTTAATATTAAATATTTATTTAAATCAATGAATTTCAGATATTTTGATTATCAATAACGAGTCTACAGATATTGCCATAATTGTAAAAATATCACAATTTTTCATGGTTAACCTAAAATTATTTTCCATCCAGAACGAGACCACATACTGAACTCTCGCTCGTTTTTTATGTGATGAATCCGAATTTAACCGCGAAAGTAAACTGTCACATTATGTTTAGGAGATAAACATCTAAAATGAGGTAACTAGAAAAGGCAATTATTAATTTAAACACTGATCACACAGTCACATAAAACTTATATTTATTCTTGCTTTATTAAATACTCTTACAACAAAATACTGAATACACCTTCTTTACACCAACATGTTCGCACTCTCGTTTCTTTCTTCTTTCTACTCCCACTCTCGCATGTTTTTCCTCATACCAACTTCTCACGTTCACTCTTCACCACACAAAACCTTTCATTCGTACCAACATAAAAAGTTACTTTACGTATCCCCACATAAGAAGTCTCGATTTTTCCTAGATTTACGTTCATATTCTACAGACATAGTGATTTTTTCCCAATATATTTGTTAAAAGCTACGTATAGTACTAACCTTCCCTTGTAAAATTAAATCTGACTCATAATTATATTGTTTTTTGCCGAGTTATACTATTTTATACCATTTTTGAATTTATATTCGAGAAACAACGAAAATCATAGCCCGTGCTATCATTTTGTCACACGCTGTAGGTACGTCCTTGTCCTGGCAATCGTCGTCGCCGGTTTCGCAAACGTGTTCACGTTTTATTCATTAGCTGACACAGTCAGTGTTCACAGTTGTACCGTCTAATGAATTATTTTATTCGCTCGTATACGCTAAGCGTACGCGTCACAATGTTGCCGAATCTTAAACTGAACATGACTGAAGACCTGGTGCTAAAGTTCAACGATGATAAGCTGTTGCGCTTCGAGGTGCACTATGAGGAATGTACGGGTTACGACAGGTTTTCACAGAAGCTTGTGAAATTTTAGGAATGTCGAATTAGCTGCAATGAGCTTCATCACGTTCCAATCGTCATGCGTTAAGGTAAAAATGAGAAAATTCTGAATTCTTCGATCAAAAAAGGTATCACGAATTCTATACGGTTAAATAGAGTGACACAAGTTCTTCCAAATTCTAAAAAATATTGTGTTGATTTTACGATTATACCTTAGCAGCATATCATGTTTCCTAAATCATAAACACAAAAGAATGCGCAAAAGGTTCTGCAAAACTTTAATTAAATATTTAATTAATTTAATATTATACCCAATATTATCATTCTAATAAATGATCTAATTCAAATGATTATTCATTTTCTTTTAAATAAAGTGTAACTTTTTTTTCTGTTAGTTAATTACTGAAGTGTTATGACTGAGTAAAAAGATGTACATACATATTCTTTCTAAAAGTGGAGAGTATAATATAGAAATTAATAATATAAACCAGACATTCTCAAACGTTTCCGTTCGCGACTACTTTTTATCGAAGACAATTTTTCGCTGTTACAAGAATGCAAGTACATAAATAAATAAACAAATAAAACATTTACTGATAGAAAAAGATATTTAATTTTGTTTTGTTTCGTACATCAAGTAAAACGAGATTTTCTCCAATTGAGTACGATTATATAACTTTTTTCTTTTTAATATTCATATTTACTTTACTCTGCATATTATAATTTGTATTGCATTTCTAATTTGAATCAAATACCTCAAAATGTCTTCAATCAAAATAGTTTTCATAATTATCTTTACTTATTAATATTTGAGAATTTGACGAATAAACATTACAAGTTTTTTATAAATAAATATTAAAAGTCTTCGCGATTCCCTTAAATCTATTATGGAACACCAAGTTTATCTCATTGTCAGTAGCCGTGTACAAAACTATGTGACATTCACGTAAAGCGGTCTAAATCTAAACTCGAGCGCTCTTTGGTTCTTTCTTGTTCAAAAACTAATGCATTTATGGATAAAACTATCATAAAATTGTGACTGTATTAAAAAAATGATAAAGTCCTCGAGGTTTAATTTCACTCTCTTAAAGAATCTTCATGTTGACAATAAAATTGTTCCGCATACTACACTCCGTTACTTTATTTTCATTAACCAGTCAGCTGTGTTTGACGTCTATATCCGTCATGCAAAATGGTTGCATTATTGCGTCATGACGACTATATCCGTCTTACGTAGAATTTAGTTACCATTTGCTATTTAAATCGTAATATTAGCAGGAACTAAAATATATTCGTAAATTTCAATTTGTTTAGACCTTTTAGAGGTCAATTTCGGCAATTATTTAGAAAAGGGGGGGATCTCTCACGATTTCGATGATTTTTAAATATATTGTAGAAATCAACATTTTGAACAATTTTTCTGTACGTGTTTGTGACACTGTATGCGTCAGCTCACGATCGTCTCTTATCTCTTGTTTCTAATAAATAACGGCGTAGCAACCAACGACGAATAATGTATAATGTGTCAAGCTAAATCTAGTTTGGGTAAGGCTCTCTTATTCCGGCCGCCGCGAGGCAGCCGGCTACTCAAATCGAGTTTTTAAACACACCCGTTATACGTGTCCATTGCTGGTCGCCTCGATGTATGCATAGAAACCATAAACAACCGGCGACTCGACGCTTTCACATACGCTACCACAGTCACATAGCTATAGGCAATATTCATTGTAGTAGTAGCAATAGCTTTTTGCAATAATCTCAGAAACTAAGGCCGAGCGGCGGTTATATGTATAGGAAAAAGTTGTTCAAAATATTGATTTCTACAACATAATCAAAAATCGTCGAGATCGATGTGACCTCCCCTTTTCTAAATAATTACCTCAATTTCAACCAACATTTAATATTTTGCCCTTCGGGGGGAAACATTTCCCAGATTATATACCGTCGAATTCTGTAACAGCAAATAATATGCCACCTTGCTATAAAAAAAAGATTAGGAAGGAATTGCGGTATCAGTATGCGACGTGCAAAGTGTCACTGTGTGTTGTTCCTTGCTTTCGTGAATACCACTCGAGAGAAGCAGTCTGAATTTTTAACTTTTATAAACATTTGATTTGTTATGAGGTTTGCCTTTATTATGTATATAATATATGTTTGTGTTAAATAAATGACTAAATATTAGTAAGAAAATTATTCGTTTTATAAAATAACGCCGATTTTTTTGATGCATTAGTTTAACAGCAAGACTTACTCTGTGTTTGACGACTATACCCGTTATAGCTTGATTTTCACGACACACGTAGGTGCGCGCTTCCAAAAGAGCGCGCCACAGTTGACTGGCTAACCTCTTAGGTACGACGCGCCACTATACAGGGTGTTCGGACAGCCCTAGGCTTAAATTGAAAGAGTAACTCCCTGAGACATTCTAAGACGAAAATCAAGAGTAACGATTTTGCGTTTGAGGCTTTGTTTACGAATTATAACTAGTTAAAGATATCGTTTAATCCGGACCGTTCGACGCTTGAGCATCACTGTGGACTCAGCGACGTTACCGATCGAGTTGCCTCGGTTACCCGCTCTCAAGAGTCGAACGGTCCGGATTAAACGATATCTTTAACTAGTTATAACTTGTAAACAAAGCCTCAAACGCAAAATCGTTACTCTTGATTTTCGTCTTAGAATGTCTCAGGGAGTTACTCTTTCAATTTAAGCCCAGGGCTGTCCGAACACCCTGTATATCATACCCTATTGTATTTTTACCTATGAAATAGTGAATTGTAAAAGTTGAAGTATGCGTAATATATTTTGAAGAAAATTATAATTCATTCGTCAAATATTTCATTCCAATGTACTCGCGTAGAGAACGGCGTTATCAGTCACATATTACAGTGCAGTACCGTTTATGCGTAATTCGCGTCAAACTCCGCCGTTCAGGAAATAGGCCTCGTGCACAATTCAGCCGTGCTTAAAAGGTTAAATTCCATCAGCGGACCGGACGAGCGGAAAAAAGAAGTCCCTTGATGATTTACTTCGGCCTATATGCTGGTACATTTATCAGTGCACCCTTGGATCGTCGCGGTGCGCTCGCGCGCTCGCATTCGTGGCTACCTTCACTTTTTAATCGGTTCGTTCGGCCGTGCATCACCGTGACTTACATGAACAGCGACGTTATAAATAGCGTGAGATAACGAGACGCGCTGCACTAAAGGTAGTTTCTTAGCTAGGATCCCTTATCCGAGATATTTAACCCTTTTACATATTCCGTTCGAATGTACAAGGTGATTCCCAAATACAAGTCAAGAGGGTAGAGAGTGAATCCACATGCTGAAAGAAGTGGAAAACGTTATTTGAATGCATGCCCTATATTTCTCAGTTCTTGAGTTATGGATGATCAACTCTTTGACTGCTAATTGCTCTAAGTTGAAGCGCTTCGCGTGAGCGGCTGACAGCAAGGATCGATGGGGACCGAGTAATTTTTCGCGCAATATGGATCAGGTTGGCGGCGTACTAACCCATTCACTGCCAACTACGAGTATCTCTTTGTGCTACAAGTTTCAATTGATTGCTATTATCAAACTAATAATATTAACATTTTATATAATAATATTTTTGTTTAATATCACTTTTTATTCTCAAAATCATAACCCACATTTTCTTTTAACACTTTACCGACCGCTAGCATTTCAACAGCATACGCACGACCGACCGGCCGCTCAGCCACGGATTCTCCCTGGCGCCGGCTCTGTTTTGGCTTAGCCAGTCGCGCGGGAGTGTCTGTGCGTTTCGTATGCTCAAACAGAATTGTCTACTTTCTGTTATTATAGGATAATTAAATTTAATAAAATCTTTTATTTTCATTATATTAACGCTAAATTATATTCAGTTTATGTATTACAGTGGTTACTACAAATAAGAAATAGTTTAAAGCCGATTAATCGGCTACCGGTCGATAAGCGTTGGCGATAAAAAGCCGATTAATCGGCTACCGGTCGGTAATGTGTTAAATAAATTCTTGGCGCCCAATGTAAGACACTCTAAATTTGCCTGGCAGTGAATGGGTTAACACATTATAATATAGTATTCAATAGTATACAATACTATTCCTTCGTTCACTGCAAAACGGTCCAATCATTTTTTATTTTCAATATATGTATACTGTTTATTCACTAACGTTATTATGTATATAGGAACATTCTATTTTAATGATTTTAGTCGAGCGAAAGATGGGACTCAGGTGCGAATAAATAAAAGTGAAGTGATTAAAATATTAATAAATGTATATTTAAAACAATTTAACAACAATAACTTAAACGACTTTACAATTTAGCAACTTCTACGTTCACAGTCAAAGCCTTTCTTCTACGTGAATCAAACACTTCCTACCCCGTGCTCGCATTTTTCCCGTCATATATTCTTCCAAACACTCGTTCTTGATAAAATTACAATTTAAATAGCAAATGGTAACTAAATTCTACGCAGGACAGATATAGACGTCAAACACAGCTGACTGGTTAACCCTTTCGCTACGGGAGGATTCTTCGGCGCGCAACTTCCGCTGAACAAGCCGCCACGCCAAAAGTGTGTACTTACAGAACAATTATAATTGCCCGTCGTACGTTCAATATCGCGGAATCTTACGCAGAGCGTAACTGTAATTGGCCGTAGAAAGGAAAGGATTAATAAATTATCGCATAATGCAATTTCACGGTCACCGCTCGTACCGGTGTAAGTTCGTAAAGAAAGTGTTCGATGCGCCTGTCAGCGTAGTCAGAAAAGTACGCTAGATTTCAAGTCGCAGGAGTGGGGGTAGGTAGCGTGACGCGCCAACCCCTCGTTGCATTGCACCGTACAGCTGAGTACGGAACGTAACGGGTGTACTTTATAGAGTAATGCCCGCTTAATTGTCGCACGATTTGTTCCGTATCGGGACAGTTATTCGAGGAGATAAATGTTCCGAGAAATGATCGGTTTTCTTTTATTTGAAACTAAGAAACAAAACAGTTATTATTCGTAAAATAAAGGAAAGTATGACGTCAGTTAACGAGTGTATAACGCAGACGGTTGCTTTGTGGAAGCAATTCTAGGAATCGGTGGGGGTTACTGTAATTCTGAATTATTAATGCGACGCGACATAAAACTCCAGATGGCTTAACTTTTTTTATAGTGAAATGAATTATTCTTTGGATATGAAAAAAGCATAAAATTAAGAGAAACTAAATAATATTTAAAATAATATTTTTTATTACAAATGAAAACTATTATTTATCACAAATACTATAATTATATTAATTATTTACAAGATTAACACTAGATTTACGGACATTTCTATATATCTATTATATATATCTATTTCTAATATACATATACTATGAAATAGGTATACATCATACAAGATTTGAAAGTGCAGAGTTGAGAGGGAGATTGATTAGGGTATATTGGTATCACTCTATCAATAAAAGTCAACAACAATTGTTAGGAACAATAGTAATTGTTTTTGTAAATTTTGCTCATGAAGTCCAAAACCCGTCAAATTGACGGATCCCATAAACCTAGTGTTAATCTGTCGCGCCACCCAAACTTTAGCAGGTTTAAAAATGGCGATGCATTAGTGTAATACAATGGGATAGGAACACCCGTTACGTCCCCCACTAAGCTGCACGGTGCAAGACAACGAGGACCGCCGTATACGTCGTCTACCCCCACTCCTTCGGTTTGAAATTTAGCTTATTTTGTTGGCTACGTTGGTGTCCGTCCTGGATCTTGAACATACGCTGTTGCACGTCTTAGCATTATTGAGTCTCACGCTAAAAAATGCCTGGTATTCCACAAATAGTCTGAAATCTTTCTTGTATGCTTTTTCGTAGAACCAGCACATTTTTCATTTTCGATTTCAAATGTCCTGATAAATAAAAATCCAAATAAAAAACTTAGAATATGTCAAGAATATGCATTAAAAAAATAGTTAAGCAATAAGTTTACAATTGAATTTTGAATTTCTTCAGTTTCCATATCTACCTATCAATAAGAAGAACGAGTGTTCAGAAACTTGTATGGAACTGTGTGTATATAAATTAAATAAGTTATCACAATAAGTTAAAGTTTTACTAAATTATAAATAATAAATTACACACTTCAAATACTTTGGAACTGGAGCGTACATATCTTAACCCTTTACATTCGAAAGGTGACTGTTAGTCACCAAATGATAGTTTCGCAAATTTTCAGACTTTCATATAATTTTAGTATATCACTTAACTAAACTAAATCACGTTAAATATAGGCGAATCTTAGTAAATATTTCGAATTTGAAAATTGTTGAAGTTAATATCATTACACGACTGAGTCACCTCTCGAGTGCAAAGGGTTAATACAGCCAAGTTTTACAACGCCTAATTGTCCAGTTAGAAAACAAAATCTTTTGAGCAATTTGCTACGTACCGATGAAAGAAAAACTTTAGAGCGAAAATGTTTATGTATTTAAATAAATCAGAGCTTCGCTCTCTTAGTAATTGCTAAGTCCAAAAATGGGAAGAAGCTTCGAATCAACCTGCTACACGTCGATTCTGTTGACTCTTCAAGGCTTTCTTCATTCGTAGGCGTAGCGAGCAGATCGGAGGTGCATGCCAACAAGTTTCGAAGCGAAGGTATTTTAAGTGGCAGCTACTCGCAATGCACCACGCATGCGTGTGTACACGCGCATACACGTGCGTTACCACGCGGACAGGCCGAACAGAAGCAGCCAGGCAATCGTATTCGAGATGTTGCGCCGGAACTATGAGCTAACGGTATAGTCGGGTAGTCGAGTTGTTTACGATTTTTCAGACGGTAACAGGAAACGAGCTCCGTGGCTCTAGGCGTTAAAAATACGTTTCTGAACACTTGGCTGACTAGCAAATTGTCTGACACCAATGATCTCTAAAAATGTAAGTGCATGAGTAGAGAGAATTGATGTACGCAGCAAATTGAGGCAGAGACATCTTTGGGAGACAGTTTAAACTTTCGTTCAGAAGTGGTGCCTTTAAAAATTAACCTGTTTGTAGTAGAACCGAATATTGTCGTTTTGAAAAGTTTTGAAAGGAGGCTCAATATCTTAATGAAATTTCCAGTGTCCTTTTGTACATTGAGTACGAGTGAGACAGAGACATGTAGTGCAAAATATCGACGTCTCACGGTAGATTTAACCTTACTGCGGTTTTCAAATTTTCTTGACCCAGTCGTTCTCTAAGACCATTAAAAAGAATTCCTAATTTGTAGAAAAGTTGTCGTTTGGTATAAAATTGAAATAATAGAAAAGTTCTCGTTTAAGATGAATTAGTTTTGCTTCACCAATTATCAAGAATTCACTATCTATCTCCGTCAGAAGTATCAACAACAGGTTAAATGTACTTTTCATAAATTGAAACAATACTAATTCAGTGTTTTAAATATTTTTGAGTTTTTTTAAGATTTTAATCCTGTAACTATAATTGTCCTAACGCTATTCCAAAGGATATAAACATTTATTGTAAATCCATTGACTTCTTTTCCACTGATGTCAGTTTTAAATTTCAATTGTTGCGTTGTTTAAACTCTTACGATTAAACTATTTTCTTCTATAAATGAATAAATAAATAAATAAATAAATAACTTGTCATACACAGATGTTTTCAATTGTTTTTATTCGAATTTTTAATAGCTGCTTAAGTACACTATACGTTATATTTTCAATAATAATAATAATCCAATAGTTTAAATATTTTTATCTTTTTCCTATTCCGGAATTTGTGTTCTACGAAAATTTATTCGAGTTCTCACCTTCAAGTAGAATCTCTCTTGGGTGTTTCGATGTTTAAATCTGTCCTGAATCTAGAAAATCAAGTGAGCTTCCGTTGCATGTACTGTACAACACGTCACCACGGTGTTTTGTTACTTAAACTTGTTATGTAAATAATGCTGATAGCGCCATAATTATGCGCGGTAAAGGGGCGTGCATAAATCTGTCTGATACACTTAAAACAAATATGTTGATAGGTCCGCTTATTTCGGGATTTGTGCATCATAAGAATTTGCATTGTAGATAATTTATCGTGCACAGCACGAGCCCAAAGTGTATCTTAGTGCTTTTATTATTTCAGAGTCCATACATCATATTTGGTTTTGCAAACTTCCCAAGAAGTAAATTGAGCTGATATTTTTGGTCTTCTATTTTTTTTTTCTTTATTATTCATTCAGTTATAGACCTTCTGTTACATAAATACAGAAAAATTAACAATAGAGAATACAAAAAATAAAAGAATGGATAAACATAATTAGAATAATAATAAGCCATAATAGAAGATAAAAAGAAAGAAGATTTTATGGGAGTTTTTTGAATTCTTAATATAATTTGAACGCTTATAATGATACTCTATAAAATAAGTTTTCAGGGTGGAAAATACGTCTGTTTACAGTAAAATAAAAAGAGGTATCTTATACGAAAAATATGTTAATTTCAATAATTATCTTTAAAAACACAAATTTCTTAAGCTATTTTCGAACGGTACTCGAAAAACTTGTAGGGTGCTAAAAGTATTAATGAGGTGAAAGTTTTGGCTTCCGGGTTCTTTACAGTGTTTCCGTTTTACATTGTTGGATACCTTAACAACGTTCAACACTGTCACCGTAGAGATTGTGACGCTCACTGTTTCTTATAGTTGATGGAACCTGCCTGAATGTCATAAATCACGAAATCAATAGATAGCTCGAAGCCAATCGTTCCGCTCTTATACGCGTTTTCATCGACCACATCGACTAGTCTGACATCTAGATAATTCATCTTCGCTTATGTCTTCCTTTTCTTTACTCTCCCCCCTCCCTTTTTTCTTGGTTTCCTTGTGTCGCTCGTCGAGTCTCCTCTGCTATTAGTACAAGCGTGTCCTATCTACTGATCTCGTTGAGGACATGATCTGAATATAGAAGCTTGTAAAAAATTGTGTGGTGAGAGTTCTAAGTCTATCATGGATTCAAGAAAATAGCTTCTCATTTTCTTATATTTCGGGGTGCCTAAACATCGTGAGCCGGCCCTGTCCTCCTCCCACTCGATCACGTGCAGTAGCCTTGTCTTCTGTCCCGTCTTTTTGTAGAGAGTGTAGTATTTAGCGTGCTTAAAATTTTCAATTACATCTTCTTAATTGATCAAATGTAACCGGAAATACTTTGCATCCTTCGAGGCTGGGAACCGAGACGTTAGAGGCCATCCAGTCCGTCGCTTTTGTGATTCGTTAGCATTTCATTAGCCCATTGCTGTGGCGGACGCGACGTTTCCTTGGGCTTAAAGGCATTAGTTAATTTGACCGTTTATTCGACCATTGTACGAGACAATTTTAATTAGTTCCGTTGAACGTCGACCCTTTGAACTGACGTTCCAAGAACTTTGCAGTGGCGCGTATACTACTGACTGCACGGTTTCGAGCGGTTACGTGTTATCTCACGAAACTGTAGGGTCACGCGAGTGAGGGGGGATTACACCAGATAAAACTGGAGAAACTGCTGGTTCTTAACCGTAGAACGACCCCACAAAATGCTTAATTTATCTGTAAATGTGTAAATAAATACTATATAGTACTTATTTATTTTTTTCTTTTATTAATTCCATTTCATTTTACAAGAATGATCCTACTGTTGGTAAATGATTATCATTTTACTTTCATAATTTGAAATTATAAGGCATCCTGAATTTTTAAAAAGTAAAAATATGACTTTCTTCGATTTTATAAATATTAAAAGAAAAATCTCGAGGAAATCAGTCTTACTTTTTAAATATTCAGGATACTTTACATACGTGTGGTGGCAGCATCTTCCGAGACAAGTTTCCAAAAACGCCACCTAGGCGTTTTTTAAACAGTTAAAAGAGCGAGAGACTGGAGAAACCTTAGAGAAAGAAGACCCTATATTTCACGTGTTCTCTCTAAGCGATCAAAGATTTCATAGTTTATACATGTATATATTTATTAATTAATTAAATACAGGTGTAAAAATACTTATATCAATTCAAGTGTTCATTTCGACTAAAGTTCTTATAATATTACTAGCAGGTTTAGCTAATTTTGTCCGTCGCCATCGTAATTTTCGTCTTGGCCTGACAAAACAATAAAAAAAAATGATATTTATCTGTTAAATGGTCTCCATCTCTGATTTTTTTTCTTTTGGAGAAATTTGCGGCCAGGTTTAGTTCTCGAGATATTTACGAAAAATGATTGTTACCATTGCATTGAATTCCGCCTATACATACGTGCATGATCGAGTAGTATCTCCTCTTTCCATAAACAGATCGTAGCGGCCATTTCAAGGAAAAAGTTGTTCAGAATGATATTCTTTGTCATATACTTAAAAATCATCAAAATTGAAGGTGCAGTCCATTTAACAAATTTTGATCTTTGTTACTTTTACTTTACTTTTCCTAAATTTCAATAATTTCATTTAAAATCAATGGGATGACAATTTGAGGGATTATTTGTTTATTTATTTAGTTGTACACGGGACAAACACTACAAATTACTAAGTACAGTAGCGGACAAAAGTTTAAGACCAAAGGGTCAAAGAAAATAAATAAATTAATTATTAAGGAATAACAGTATAAATAAAATTCGTATTCTATGTTAATCAATAAATAGTGTTCTAACATAATGACAATAAAAATGAACAGATAAACAATATTTGCGAACCATAAAATTATGTTTTAAATCAGGGTTAGCTAATGTCTTTCGGTCGCGAGCCACACGTTCCCACCATGCGTCCACCCATTCCCCACTCCATGCATCTTGTTACACATGAATATGTACAGTAGCTTCAAAAAGTATTCGTACACTATGTCAGAAAAAGATTCGTTTAATCCTGAAGTTCTGAGTCTGTTAGAAGTATTTGATAAAACTTTATGGGTATGTAGATCGTAATAGTATACGTATGAATTAATCTCTTCTTTTCATCTAAATGCCATTTTAAAGGGGAGAAATCAGCGTTAAAGTTTCTGAGCATCCTCTCATTTTTTAAAGATAACTTTATAATGGTATTTGATGAAGCAAAACCTTTCAAATAGAAAATGTTTAATTTTTAATACTCTATCGCCCTGTCATAAAAAAAGACTACAGAAAAGTTTCTAACCAAAGCGTGAAAAATCGCTGAAACTGAGATTTGTTATCAGTCCCCTTAAAAGATATTTTGCCGCCAAAAAAATTGCTCTACTCAGGACACACCATGTTCTGTACACACATAAAGTTTCACTGAAATTAAAATTTCAGAAGTAGATGAATTTCCTTATAATACAGTGTACGAATACTTTTTGGAGCCACTGTATGTAGACTCGCGTAGAATATAGAAACAACCTGACATCGTTTCTTTACGTTGTCAGTGGTTTCTAACGTGAAATAGTGAGGAATAGCTAAGACACAGGCAAGTGGGGGAAAAACTACATTTGGCTTGTGAGCCGCAGGTTCGTCAGCCCTGTTTCTTATCGTCTTAAACTTTTGTCCACTACTATATGTGTAATTATCTATAACTAGGCAATCTCGAATCCAAGACCTCATTATCCCTTTGACTGCTAAAGGCTTATATATATACGTCTTGACAAGACTATCAAATATACGAATGGCGCATACGTACGCCCTCACAAATTCATCAATATATGTATACGAAAAACATAAATATACGCCCTCTGTACTTTTTTACTATAACACCTTTATTACTGTTTTACCGATTAATTCAACATAGAATTTATTGTCCTATATAACATAGCAACTAAATATGTTATTATTATTGGCCATTACTATTTTTTAAACCTTAAAAATGATATCAAATTTCCGGGTACTGTTTTGGTCACTAGTTAGTAAACAACCAGTCGCCACGACTGGCATGCGAAAAACGCGCCGTCCATATTGATGGATTCGTCTGAGAGGGCGCCGCAGTCAAAAGGTTAACAGTAGATTGCCGGAGTGAGCCGATTTGACTTACTTATGATTTTGTCAAGTTCAAGCAGCAGATGAATGGAATAGAAGTAAAGATGTTTCTGCTAAATGTAATAAAAAGATCTGTGGATAATGTATTTTAAAAACAGAATATATATTCATAAACATTATTTTGAATAAACTTTCTGTTGAAACAATAAAAGTTATAGAAGTAATTCTTTCTGTATGTACGTATGATTATGAGTGGGCAATGATTGAAAAATAAATGAATGGCGCATAGATGAATGGCGCATAGATGAATGTCGTGCAGGAGAATGGAAGCGTGTCGTGTGATAGGAGTATAATTCTTTAAACGGAGCAAAAGTATACAGTACATAGAAATTATTATTATTATTATTAGTTTTATTAATGTAATGATTATAAAGAAAAGCAAACACTACACTGTAATTCTTAACAATAAGTACTGTTAATATTAAAAAAAACAACACTTTCTTTAACCCTTTGACAACTGAATAGCTTATGCAGTCGATCGCTGAGGACTGAATACTTTTTCGCGCCATTTTTGCCAGGTGCGTATTTGCGTCTACAGTCTACATCGATAGCTTTCGCTGGACGCATATGTGCGCCCGCAGCACTCAAAGGGTTAAAATAAAGTTTCATTTTTTTAAAAAACTTCGATTTTCATGACTCGTTCCAGGCAGAATAGGGTTGTACCCAACATCCGGCAATTTAGCGTTAACCTGTTAACCGGGGAATTCCCTTTTTAAGTACGCAGCATACAACGGGCGCGAACTCTTACAGTAGGACGCGACAGTACGTCACCCCCGGAGTACTTTATACTATTTTTTTTTAATTTATGCTTAAAATAAATGAAAAAGCTATGAGATTTATATATTTTCGTTTATTTATATATATATAGTGTTGGATTTACGGCTCTTAACCAGTTTGGTTTCTTCAGAAAAATAAACATGGTTTAAAGAAGAAGACATTTATTCAAAAACGATCCAGTTTAAATACCTTAAACGGCATATCAATAACCAGGTTCCATTATTGATACTTCAATGCCTAATGAGAACCATCTTGATCTCATTGGTTGCCGCTTAAGGGTTCTGATCATCAGAACCCATATAGCACAAAGGTAAATACAAAATTACAAAAAAATACAAAAGAATACCAACAAAAATATGGAAATATCAAATTAGGAAATTATAAATTTTACAAACAGTTTACCAACACTTACAAAGAGTACAAAAAATATAACAAATATTATAAAAAAAATATAAAATATAAAAAAGTTAAGAATTGCAGAACAATAAACAAAAGCACACAAATAAAATAGAAATATTGTGTTTAAAAAGTTAATATAAATATATGTGAAAATTCAAAACTCAATTTTCGTGTGATATATTTAGAAACAATTGTTGATACATAGTGGTGCCTTACAATCCGGACACCAGTATGTAGATTCTCGTCACTGCTCACCCAGAATTCGTATACCACTCTCAATAACGAAATGATACTGGCCTTCCCCTTGTCTGAAACTCATGTTGAGACACGCATCTATCAGTTATGCGCCCCACCTGTCCCAGGCGCAACATATATTTCGAGGACGTATTCATACGCTACTGTTTACGTTCGACGTATTTATACGTCTCGCCCGGTTAACAAGTTAATCAGCAAACAAGCTGTTCGAAAATGTTCCGTTGTCTGTGACTCAATAAAAAGCCCGCACGTAACACACGAAAGCAGTAAATGTGTTCCGCACACTTTAGTTCCTTGTTCCTCCACGCCGCCATTGGCTAGATCGTGTATCAGTATGCAAGCAGGCTTCGACGAGGAGGTGGTTTTGATCGGATTACATCGGTGTGCTCATCTTTCAGGATGACCGAAACCGATGAGCGGATGAACGAGTAAATCCAGGGAGGAATCACAAGGGAAACGAGAGCTGTCGAAGGAAGAGAATGGTGGTGGAGTGGCTGTGCCCTGGACTCAGGCCCGTCGGAAGCCGGAGGCCCCGTCTCCTTCACTGCAAGGTGATACTTCTCGACGAGCATGAGCTGCTGCAGGATGTACTGGTGAGTGTTCACTCTAACCGTAACGAATCGCTGGTTGCTCCCTTTTATTTTTGCTATTTAACAGATTGCGTACAGCGCTCCCAGGGACGGCACATTTTTGGGCGCCCTACAAACACTTTATACGATGCATTCACTTTTTAATTCGCATTTGGTAGCAGATATTCACATAAAGTATTCTGATATATTGCTTATTGGAGATTATGGATTGAAAGGAATAAAATAATGATAACTGTTCACTTAAGATTTTACTAGACTTTATTTCTAAGGAAAGTATATCGCTTTCTGAACCTGATCTCTACACAGCGAGAGGCAAGACTCGAATGAATAGAAAAAGGCTAAAGGACACAGTTCATTAGGGTCCTCTAATTCTTACGCACAGCGTGGTAAGGAAAACCACTTGACCCGTTCCTGGAACCTCCTCAGCCGATAGCTCGACCTTACATAAATATTTCTTCGAGGCGATTGATTTTTGTTTATTCGTTAGGATACGAATTTCCAACATTGCTATATATTTTTCATCCTTCTTTTACTTTTTTACTTTTTTAAAAACTTTAATTATTCATTTTACAAGTTTGAATATTCTTAAACTAAAACTGAAAATATAAATGATTTTTAAAAAGCTGTTTCCTTACCAATTAAAACGCAAATTTTGAAGTAATAAAATACTGTACAACAGTAAAACACTTTATAAGGTATCATGCACGGAGACAGAGAGCTACCAATGTAATGGCAATGATTTTTAGTTCCTTAAATCGTCGATTGAGTCGAAGAAACCTGAAAACGAGATATCTCGTCTCCCGTGTGCAATGTGTCAATATCCAACGCTAGAAATATCGACAATTAAAGTGTACTTATTTACATGGAAGAGATCAGTTTGAAAATTACATGAAAAAATGCCGAATTTTTATTTATACCTTCTGCAGAAAATCATAGTGAATTTATGAATAATTATCAATTGGCCGTTTCGACTGCTCTGGTAGTTCTAGTGTTGCCGGTGAGCAAAGCTTCCAGTTTTGTAGAGTTAACTCTGTTCGAGCGAAAGTAAATACTATAGTCCGTTTACCGAGTGGTCGTCGGGTATAAACAAATGCACGCGGCGGTATTTTGACTTATCAGGGCTGTATTAAATGATTAACCCTTTACCGCATATGGGCCCATATATGGTATTGCAGATTTGATTCAATTTTATTTCCAAATTAAGTATTATAAAATAATTCAAACTACTTTAATCCATCAAATATATATTTAGCAATAATAAAACGCGAAAAAATTGTCTATGATTTTATGATATTTCGAAATAACCTCACTTTTGTGCAAATGGGTGAGAAAGCAGAATTGAGGTGCGAGTGATTCATTTTTAGAAAACGATAACAGAGTAAAACGTAAGTACCTTTTGACAGAAAAAATATTTTCATGGAGTCGATATACTCATCTTTCCCGACGGATAATAATTTTTCCGCTTTTTAACTGTTTTCTATACTTCACAACTAGTTTTTTTTCGATTCCATATTTGGTCTCGTATGCACCAAAATGTAAAACTTTTACATTATTTTTCTTTTAATATGTCTTATTGATAATTAAATAAAGCTATTTCCACCGTGAAACAATTTCTTTTTCAACGCTTTATTAATTCATGCAGTAAAGGGTTAATATTTTTGTTTTATTCAGAATCAGAGTTGGTACTTAACCCATTTGCATTCGGGCGCAGAATATTCCGCGAACCATGACTGTCTTCTATCACCGAGCGCGGAATAATCCGTAAGCTGTGATCTTCTTTCATTACCAACCACTGAATATTCTTCATCTGCCACAGATGACAGATCATCATGTAAAATGCAATGTTCGTAATGTAACATTTGGTATCAATCGTTTCAAAAAGTACCATGTTAAATGAACTTTACGAACAATTCGGAAGTCATATTCTGCACACAGGGTGTTAATCTAGCTCTGGGCCGAAATGAAATGGGGGGTTCTAGATGTTAAAATAAGACGAAAATCAAAAGTGACGAAATTTCGTTAAACGCTTTGTTAATTAGTTATTAGCAGTTAAAGATTGCCCAAATTAGCCAATCCACTGCTGCGCCGTCCGTTGGGCTCATTGCGCACAGGCGAACCCAGGACCGTATCAACATGTATTATAACGCTTACCTCGTGGGGCGCAGGAAAACTTGTTTGTCGCGGATAATTCAAAATCAAAACTTCAGTCACTTTTTAAAATGTTGAATGACATTAAACCTGCTTACTCGCAAAATCCACAAGGGCATGTCAAAACTCGCCCATTGGGATTTTCGAGTAAAGAGGGTCAATGATTTCTTAAAGCAGATAGTACACTGCCCAAAAGTGAAGCACCCACACGCATTTAAATCGCGATTGTTCCGTCTGCGAATATTTATTGAATAATACACTCGCATCGCGATTGCCCCGTCCGTAGTGTCCACAAAAAGATACACAACACACGTACACGAATCAGTCATAATGTACACCGCCACTAAAATGTATTCTTTTCTCTCTTTTTTTGCACTCTCACGACAACACCACATACGTGTGGCACAAACACATTCACAACTATATTTGATTTAAAACTAAATAAAAAATACTGTTATTTAAAAGAAATTAACTGTAATCAGGAACGATCTAAAAAAGCGTTTTAAATGAAGTCGAAAAATAATTCCGCTACTGAACAACAGCAGAACCAAATGACGACTGACGAATACGCGGGAAGAAGGATTCCTCTGCGATTGCGTTGGAGGACTGATATTCTTTTGTCATCGACCGCGTTCGATCGCCACCAGAGATCAGTCGTTAACGAAACATTGTATTGATGTGTGGTTTATTTTCTCGTCGTGTGATTTTATCGCTGAGTTCATTACGAGTGCGTGATACATGTGGATAGATAGATTTGAGAAACGCTTTCTTAGTTTTTCTTTTACTGTGTTTGAATTTGAATAATAGAAATATTACGAAGCAAACATTAACCGAAAAAACAGCTTTCTCTTTCTGAATTTCTCTTTCATTTGGTTCTGCTATTGTTCAGTAGGGGAATTATTTTTCGACTTCATTAAAAAAGCTTTTTTAGATTGTTTCTAGTTATAGTTAATTTCTTTTAAATAACATTTTTTTAAATTTAATTTTACATAAAATATAGTTGTGAGTGTATTTTGTGTCGCGTGTGTGGTGTGGTTGTGGGAGTGCAAAAGAAGAGAGAAAAGAATTCATTTTAGTGGCGGTGTAAATTATGACTGATTCGTGCACGTGTGTTGTGTACCTTTTTGTGGACACTGCGGATGGGATAATCGTGGTGCGAGTGTATTATTCAATAAATATTCGCGGACGGGACAATCGCGATTTAAATGCGTGTGGATGCTTCACTTTTGGGCAGTGTACTATCTGCTTTAAGAGATCATTGACCCTCTTTACTCGAAAATCCCAATGGGCGAGTTTTGACATGCTCTTGTGGATTTTGCGAGTAAGCAGGTTTAATGTCATTCAACATTTTGGAAAGTGACTGAAGTTTTGATTTTGAGTTACCCGTGACAAACAAGTTTTCCTGCGCCCCACGAGGTAAGCGTTATAATACATGTCGATACGGTCCTGGGTTCGCCTGTGCGCGGCGAGCCTAACGGACGGCGCTGCAGCGGATTGGCTGATTTGGGGCAATCTTTAACTGCTAATAACTAATTAACGAAGCGTTTAACGAAATTTCGTCACTCTTGATTTTCGTCTTATTTCATCGTCTAGAACCCCCCATTTCATTTAAGTCCATAGGTAGATTAACACCCTGTATATTAAGGAATAGGTGAATAGATGAAACTGAATTTGAATTTGCGGAACTGAGAGGGAAATAGATGTAAGTCTGTTTGAATGGCTCCATCAATAAAAGTTAGCAAAAGTTGGTCATAATAGTAATTATTTTTGCAAATTTTGCTAGAGAATGCGAAGTGTGTTCATAAGGTTGTTAAAGATTTAATTTGCCGAACTTGTTTTATGACAGTACTGTGTCCAGAAAAGGAAAATGGCTTTACAATTTAATCGTTTGAGTGCTAAAGAATTTTTTTATGTAGATGCTAAAAGTGCGGGATGAAATGCGTAGTTATTTTTTTGGGGCAAAATCATATAAAGGACAATAATTAACTCTAACTATTATATAAAAAGTAATTTTCAGCAAAAAGAAATTTTTAGATTTATCTTTTTATATCATAATTATTTTCAGATAAATCAGAATTTGATATGGTACTTTTTGTAATTATCAGTATAACACAAATGAAAATAATTTTTCATTTTTATATTATCAAAAACTACGATTGACTGATATTAATAAAAACCGAAATTAATGCGAAAATTACAGTAACAAACAGCGGCGCGATAGCGCTTCTCCGCATTTTTGGCATTTGCAGCACTCAAACGGTTAATATAGGGAACATTATTTCAGCAAAATGATCTGTGATTATTTCCTTTTACAATGTCCATTAGGTTCAACTGTTTTTTTCTGTTTCGTGCTTCTGCGTTATTTATCTTGCAGGCTCCCATTGTCTCATTCGTGTCGCAATACCATGATTAAGTTACTCTTACGAGGAATTGATTTCTCCTTTTTATGCATGGCCTAGTAACAGCTGGCAGAAATTTCGTACGCCCACGCTTTAGGCCTTTTCTGGCAATAGAAATCAAGAATATAAAAGGTGGGCGGCCGATGTGGGCGAACTCGTGTTCTGCGTGCTCCTTCCCCCTCGCTCGTATCCTTCACAATAATTTTATAGCGAATAAAAGTGTTTTCAGCCCGTTTATGGGCCTTGGTCCAACCTCATTTTCCGCCAAGGGCTGAAATTGCTCTACCTGGAATCCTTTAACACCAGTTTTCTTTTCCAACATAATCTTATCGATCCTTTGACTAGGACACTTGCCGAATAAAAATTTGTAATGTAAAATAATACAATTAAATGGCGCTGCAATCGAAGAGTATTAGAATTAACATTCATGTAACCAGTTAACTGTAACTGACGAATATACTCGTCATGACACCAAATTCTGCCACTTCTCAATGTCGAGTATACTCGTCATGATACAAAATTCTGCCACTTCTCAATGACGAATATACTCGTCAGGACACAAAATTCTACCACTTCTCAATGATGAGTATACTCGTCAGGACACAAAATTCTGCCACTTCTCAATGACGAGTATACTCGTCATGACGTAAAATTCTGCCACTTCCCCATGACGAGTATACTCGTCATGTGTAGAACGTGGTGAAGATTGGCTATTTGAATTGTCATTTTTGTGAAAAACGAAACATGTTCCCAAATTTCAAGATGTTTCGAATATTTTGAAGCCAGGCCGGAATAAAACAAACAAATAAAAAATATAAATCATTTAAGATGAACTCATGCGTTCCCGTATGCACCGGTTGAAACTGCTTCTCATCCCGCGTAACGAATTTATTTATGTTGGGTGATAACGTTTTTTAGATATTAGCGTAAAAGGGGCAAAAGCAAAAGTCGGAGAGTTGATTTATGATAAGGTTCCTTCAAGGATGGTCCTCCAGCAGAAATGTAAATTCTCACCTTTATATGTATTTAACTTTTCTTGCGTTTTTTGTTTAACCCCTTGCACTATTTTGACGAGTCTGACTCGTGATGAAAATTTTAGGCCAAACATGAATATCACGAGCTTGACTCGTACTCGACATTTCAGGCCGAACATGAATATCACGAGTCTGACTCGTGGTCTTAATTTCGGGCAAAATTGATATTTAATTGTTTATTTATATTGTGTCTTTCAGTTTTAGGTTTAATATTAGTGAGATAATCAGAAAACTTATTTGAGTTCAAATACTACTACTGCGGATTTGCTTTTACATATTTTTATTTCGTTATTAATTAATTATATTATTATTACTTATTCAGAATTTGTTTTAATCTTATGCGATAATTAAAGTATATATAAAAGTTTTTGATTCAAATTCATTTGAATTTCACAAGAGTTCCATCGCGTGGATAAGATGGGTCTCAAGTTTCGGCACGCGCGCTTCACCGTTCGTCCTTCACTGCGACAATTGAGGCAGCCGCGTTTGGCCTGACTTTTTCCGAGGTTCCGAATAGTGCAAGGCGTTAATATGTGTGTAATGTATGTTTATGGTAAAACATATGAGTAAATATTAGTAATAAAATTGTCAATTTTATATATTAAACCCATCTTTTTGGTTCAGTTGATTAACAGTCACAATTACTCTGTGATTGACGAGTATACTCATCATCGCTCGATTTTCACAACACATATACAGTCAGTTACGAAAGTCTTCGAACACTATTTCACGGGAAGATGTACCTAACACAGAACTCTTATTTCAATGACAGTGTGTGTACATGTAGACCAGAATGGAATTTGGAAAGTACAGGAAATCTATTTAAGGGGGTGATATCAAGACTTAAAGGTGTTAGCCATTTTTCATTTTTTACATGCAATGTTTTCTGAAACTTTTTTCGCAACCGGATGATAGAGCGTCAAAAGCTGAACATTTTTATAAGAAAATCTTTGCCTTAATTTGCACTATTACAACGTTGTAAAAAGAACAAAGGTCGTAGCAAGCTCTCTAATGGCATGGAATCAGCTGAAGTCAACTTTTACGCTGTCATTTGTTCTTTAGTTTTTTAAATATTGCTTCGTAATAATACAAGATAAGATAAAACGTTTCCTATAAAGCATGATCAACTTCAAGGTGCTCTATCACTGTGTTGCGAAAAATGTTCCAAAATATATCGTATCAAAAAAATAAAAAAGTGTTGATACTTTTGGGTCTTGATTTCACCACCTTAAAAAAACTTCGTATGGGCAACAAAATTACTTCATATGTATTCCATTCTGCTCTGCACGTACACAAACTTTCATTAAAATAACACTTCTGAGTTAGGCGCATTTTTCCGAGAAATAGTAACGAAGACTTTCGTGACTGACTGTAGGTGCGCGCTTTCAAAAGGGGGCGCCACAGCTGACTGGTTAATTCAGTTAAATGGTGTTACAGTTTACAAGTATGGCTACCTTTTTTTTACTTTATTTGGTGAATGTGACCCGCCTTGGATCTTACAAATATCTAATTTAGAAATAATGCAATAATTTAAAAAAACAAATGTTTAATTTTAATGTTTGTTTATAAAACATTCGTTTCGTAAATTTAACCCTTTGCACTTGAGAGGTGACAGTTAGTCGTCTAGCAATTTTAACTTTACAGATTTTTAAGTGCAAAATATTTACTAAGTTTCGCTTATATTAAACTTCATTTAGTTTAGTTAAGTCATATACTAAAATTTACATGTATAACTGTTTAACCTTCGGTCTGATTAATAAACAAACTAACTAAAGTCTGAAAGTTTGCGACACTATCGTTTGGCGACCGACAGTCGCCTTTCGAGTGCAAAGGGTTAAGGACAGATTACATTTTCTATTAATATCATGCTTTATCCTGCCAAGAGGTGAGGATGGTTAAGCAACAGATGTCTTAATGGCTGAACAGATTATCCTAATCGCATAAGTAGTCGGTAAAGGTATATACAGTTTGACACAAATTGCTGAATTTAACAATTTTCTGTTTGCAGTAGCTGGTTTAATATTTAGAAAGGAATTTAACTGTGTAGCTTACGCATAAATGTCTTAGGCATTAACCCTTTGACTGCGGCGCGCTCTCGGACGAATCCATCAATATGGACGGCGCGTTTTTCGTATGTCAGTCGCTACAACTGGTTGTCCACTGACTAGTGACCAAAACAGTACCCGGAAGTTTGATACCATTCTTAGGGATTAAAAATAATAATGACAAAGTAATAATGGCATATTTAATTGCTATGTTACATAGGACAATAAATTCTATGTTGAATTAATCAGTAAAACAGTAATAAAGGTGTTACAGTAAAGAAATACAGAGGACGTATATTTACGCCTTTCGTATATATTGATGGACTTGTGAAGGCGTATATTTACGCCTTTAGCAGTCAAAGGGTTAACATGTTATATCCCATGTTAAATCAATCGATAAAACAGTAAAAGATGTTATAGTAAAAAAATGCAGAGGGCGTAAATTTACGGCTTTCGTATATATTGATAGACTTGTGAAAACGTA
>JAOPTO010002068.1:0-13598 GCA_033822845.1 Tetrapedia diversipes | reverse complement strand
TTAACCACTTGCGCTGGCAAGAAATTCACAGGCGCGTGTGCCAGAACCCGCTGGGAGGCGTGTTCGATGCCTTAGAGAAATCGGAAAAAAATTTATATCTTCTAAGCTAATTCGTTTTCGACCTAGGACTTTTAATACCTTTTTAAAGGGAACATAACACATTGATTGATGTTAAAATGATACAAATATAAACAGTAAATTTGTGTGCCACGCACGTCGTTTTTGTTTCTGTGACAATTGCCTGACGACGTGTATACCACGTCGTTGACGATTCTGCGACAAAAGCATTACGACGTTCGTGGCACGTCTTTCCAGCGCAAGTGGTTAATCTAACAATGCCCAAGGTATAACATACCACAACAAAAATGCTTACTGAAGTCACACATCAAAGAAAATTTGGATGATAAAAAAAGTTACGACCTATTACAATTCATACAAGAAACCAAATTGTTACCAAAAATAATCACACATAGGACACACCTACTAAAACGTCGCTAATAACCTATGTAGCAGTTGATGCAACGTTAAACTAATAATTACAAAAAGAAAACATTAAAACAATTGATGACAATTCGGAATAATTTCACCTAATAGTAGTTTCGATAAAGTACATTCGAGGCACTGTATTTTTTTTTTTATTTTTAACCGATGAAAAATGCTTCTGAAGCTGGAAAATGGTTTGTTCCGCTGTGGGTAATCACGTTGTGACGTATAAAACGTGCAAAAGGTGGTTTCAAACATTTCGAAACGTAGATTTTAATCTATCGGACAAGCCACGTCGACAGGCGAAAGAGTTCAAAAAAACTTTTGAATAACGTTTGGAAAAACTCAACAAAAGCTAGTGTTAACCACCAATGTATATCGCAACGTTTACATCAGTTAGGAAAGATTCAAATGTTAGTAAGATGGATTTCGCACGAAAAAGGCACCGAATTAATTTGCATACCTAATAAGTAAAAGTTTCAATGTAGAAACGAAACCGAAACGTTGAATTGAAATCAGTTAAGCGAGTTAAATTCAAAGAATATCGACAGAAATGTAAATAGAGCGAACAAAAGAAAAATTTTGACAGGTTTGGTGAATAAGAATAAAATTAATAGTATCACCTTTTTGAAAATGTGGTGACTTCATACGTGTATCTTCAGTAAATTAACAAAAAAATGAAGAATACCTTTGAAAAATAGTAATTACAAATTATACATAAAAACATTTGAAATAAATAATATTTGTATAATAACATTCAAAATTCAACGAATTTAGCATATAGTTTTGTATACTGAAATGCTAATTACATTGAAATCTAGTTGCAAACATTCTCGTTAGACGTTTACTATTTACATACATCTATGAGCTTAAGTATACCAGATCTGCTTGAAAAAAAGGAATGAAAATTTGAATTTAAAGTAGTATCCTCTTGAATCAATTCCATGCGAAATTTCTGCATCTAACATTTTCAATCTTAAATTACGAGTTTCGTGATTACATAAGTAAGTTTAACACTAGAACTACCCAGACCAATCAAAATGACCAATTGCTGATTATTCATAGCAACCTTATTAATTGACTGTGGTAAAGCAACAAAATTCCACAATTTACTATGATTTTCTGCAGAAAATATAAGTAAAGATTTGTCTTCTATGTATTCGGTATTTTTTAATGTAATTTTCAATTTGTTCTTTTCCATGCAAATAAGTACACTTTAATCGTCGGTAGTTCTAGTGTTAATTATAATACAAACACAACTGATCAATCGGTATCTTCGCTCGTACATTTCTTGTTGATGTGCTTACTCTTATTAAGAATATGGTTCCAAATGTACTGCTTGTTTCGTTTAAATTCTATCAAGCGTTTTGGCCCCTCGTCTGCTGCAGGAAGGAAAATAAACTCGTGTCGAGCACTTAACGCAAAAATGGCAAGCGCGTCGTCGCGTTCGCATCGCGACAAACACGAAAGTGTAATATTAGTTGTTATGCAAATTAATTCGATTACATTACATTTAACGCTTTGCAGCTTCCATTCAAATTAGAATATCTTTCCTGCCCTATGGTGATTTGAAAGTTACAGCATTATACTCCAAGGAACATTAACCCTTTGAGTGCTAAAGACGTATATATACGTTTTCACAAGTCTATCAATATATACGAAAGCCGTAAATATACGTCCCCACGTATCCATCAATATATACGAAAACCGTAAATTTACGCCCTCTGCATTTTTTTACTATAACATCTTTTACTGTTTTATCGATTGATTTAACATGGGATATAGCATGTTAACCCTTTGACTGCTAAAGGCGTAAATATACACCTTCACAAGTCCATGAAATAATTTAACACGTTGAATGCCACTGGGGTCAATGGTGACTGGCACGCCCAGATTAGAAGAAATACATAATTTGGACAAATGTTAATACTTATCAATTTTTCATTATTACCATCGTTAATGAAATGGTGCGAAGAAATTAATGCAGTATAAAAAACCTAAAAATAGTTACTCACTGTAACTTATTTGTTGTGGGTAATATTTCTACATATAATAGAAAATTCATCGTGGCGCCACGGGTAAATCCTGCAAAACTGGCGTGGCATCTAACGTGTTAACCCTTTGACTGTTAAAGGCGTATATATACGTCCTCACAAGTCCATCAATATGTACGAAAGGCGTATATATACGCCCTTATAAGTCTATCAATATATGCGAAAGGCGTACATATACGCCTTCACAAGTCCATCAATATATACGAAAGGCGTAAATATACGTCCTCTGTATTTCTTTACTATAACACTTTTATTACTGTTTCACTGATTAATTCAACATATAATTTATTGTCCTATGTAACATAGCAACTAAATATGCCATTATTACTTTGTCATTATTATTTTTAATCCCTAAGAATGGTATCAAACTTCCGGGTACTGTTTTGGTTACTAGTCAGTGGACAACCAGTTGTAGCGACTGACATACGAAAAACGCGCCGTCCATATTGATGGATTCGTTCGAGAGCGCGCCGCAGTCAAAGGGTTAAAACAATCATGACAACTCGGCATAAATTCACCTAATAATAGTAAACAATTTAGCGTTCGACAACGAATATTTGAGATACTGCATTCTTTTTGCTTGTGAACCTAAAGAAATGGTTTGTTCCGTTTTTGGTAATGATTCTGTGACGTATAAAACGTGCAAAGAATGGTTTCAAAGATCGAACAAGCACGTCCAGGACAGGCAAGAAATTTGAAGAAAACTTTTGAAAAACGTTTGAAAAAGCTAAACAAGGGCTTGCGTTGCAATCAGATGTTGCTCACCGATGCTTCTCGCAACGTTTACTTCGGTTAGGAAAAATTCAAAAGTTAGGAATCGTGGGTTTCACACGAAAAATGGCACCGAATTAATTTGCACACCTAATAAATCGGACTCGTGCGAGTATGCTTGGCTGTTGAAACGTTACACTGCAGCGAATTCGAATTTCGTGCACAGTTTTGCTCGGCAAATCGCCATCGATATTGCACACAGGCAATCGTTCACAATTTGTTATGTACAATTAACTTACTCGCACTTAAACGAAGTGTACGGGTCGTGTTTTTGGGACACCAAGGGGGTGGTTTCGAGTACCAGGAAATTTTAACCCATTCACTGCCAGACAAATTTAGAATATCTTGTCCTGGGTGTCGAGATTTTATTTTAACACGCCGTAAAAACTGAATACAGTGCATACAAGCACTTTTTTAAATTTACGTTCGTAAATTCTTAGATGTTGGTATATGGTTTTCATGTATCGGTTTTTGTGTAACAGTAAATGTGGGAGATTTGTAAAAAACATATCAAACAGATGAAATTATTTCGTGTCATGAATACACGTGTGTAAGAAAGTAATTAAAACGAGATATCTCGTGATTACTACGTAATCTGTTTAAAAAAAGACGGAATTCAGCAAAATTTAATAATATTAACACTTTGCTGGTCGCACATTTATCGAATCGCCGTTACGCTGCCGCCGGCAAGATTCACATTTAGGTTCTACTACTTAACACTATTCCTACCACGACCGGTCAAATGACCGTTTTTGAAATTTCGATTAGAATTTCATAGATACAACATAATTGAAACGCCTTTAAACTTTAAACTTTTTCTCAAATATACGTATAATACATCTTTCAATATTCACTTCTCTTTTCATTGTTTATTTTTTGAGAAAAATTTGTAGTCTCTCTTACGTGGGAATGTCGCGGTAGGAATAGGTATACGTGAAGTGTCGGTAGGAATAGTGTTAAAAAATGTGATATTTACGCCATTGTTCGTAACATAAACAGTTACAATCTGGTAAATTGGGAAGGGAAAACAGTTGAAACCACTGTTCCCTATTCGTCAAATATTGCTCTGCAACAATGTATCTACCTATACAAACATCGAAATGCAGCATCACCGTTAGCGAAAAGAAGTCACGGATACGTAACAGCGGTCGGCAAAATGTTAACACTAGAACTACCAGATCCGTCAAATTGACGGATCGTTGATTATTCATAGGAACCTTATGAATTCACTTTACCAGGCTTCCAAATTTACTATGATTTTCTGCAGAAGATATAAATAAAGATTTGTTTCTTGTGTATTCGATATTTTTTCATGTAATTAACAATTTGATCTGTCCCATGCAAATAAGTACACTTTAATTTGCGATAGTTCTAGTGTTAAGTTACAAGATATAGTACTGAAATGGCATTTACTGTAATTTGAAAATGAAAAGAATAAATACTACGTGTAAAGAATCATAGATGGCATCGCTGAATAAAATTCCTAACTCAAATGGCCATTTGTAATTAATCTAAATTATATAACGTACACTAGATACACGAGATGTCTCGTAGTTGGTAGTGAATGGGTTAACGTTAGTTCAGATCAGTGTTTCTCAATCTCAAAGATGTGGATGCCCCCTTGTTGTGTGTAAGTACGATGGGTAACCAAGTTTTGAAGAAGTATAACATCAATAAGCATTTCAAATCAAAGAAGAAATATAGGTAAAATCGTTTTAAATTTGAATGTAAATTTTATGTTATCTTAATTGTTCACTACGTATATCGTTGGTGAAGCTAACGAATGGAATTTTTTAATTGCCCACCCCTGTGGGACGTACTCCTCGTGTTAAGAAACACTGGCTTAGACTGAAAATGGTAATAATGGCTCCAATAAAGAGAATTCAAAAATGTATTATCTTTAAAATTTTCAAATTAATAGGAAATTGAAATTTTTAAAACTTTGGAATAAAAAAAGGTCGAATTCTTCAAGTATTGAAATTCTAAGGTTCAAAAATTTGGAAACGTTGAAATTGTGAACTCTTCTAGCTGAAGTTCTGCAATTTCACAACTTTTTATTTGATACAATTAACGTTCAGCTGATTCAGGAAACGGATTTTAATGGATATCCGGTTGAAGCTTCAAATCGTTCGAAACTTCAAAACAGTTTCGAGTGATTTGAAACATTTCTAATTGTACCTCGTTACCCACAGTTTACTGATTTTAGATGCAGCTTCATATATAAGCTGCTTGAGCTTTAAACTTGAAAATACTATATAGTTATAAAATACAATATCTTCAGAAATCATGTACGATTAATTCATTAATATTTCTGCATTACTTTCGATTAATAAGTTACTCTGGACCACTTAGTTCGTATTGAGGTTATCATTAACATCCCTTAGTTTCGAATTTCCTTTAAAGCCGTATCCTCTTTTTTCAACGCAATGCAATTTGTTTGCTTGCACTGTAAAACACTCGATCGTGTACCAATAAACACAACACGTACGCGAAGGAAAGAAATAAAATAAATATAGGACGGATATGTTTAACCTTCGAGCTAGAGACTTTATCCTATATATCCTCTACATTCTTTACAATACGTTTGTGCCAAAAGCATATCTCCCCGTCGAAAATGTTACCATTTTACAATATATTGTTTTTGACAAATACTAGGAGCCTCAGTTCTAAAGGATTTACACCAGAGCTGCACAACTGGCGACCCTTTATTCCATTTCACTTCCTTTATTCGTAGCTCATGGCTCGACTGCTCGACGTGTAAGCTCTCCCAACTTTCGTCTAAAACGATGGTGGGGTAGCTACCGGAAAGTACTAATGGTATTAACCCTTTGCACTCGAAAAGTGACTGTCAGTGACCAAATGAAAATTTAGCAAATTTTCAAAGTCATAGGGTTAAATAATCATGTAAGTAAATTTTATTTATATAATATAAATATAAACATAAATATATTATAATATAATATAAATATAAACATAAGTATATTATAATATAATATGAATATAAATATAAATATATTATAATATAATATGAATATATTATAATATAATATAATATGAATATAAATATATTACAATATAATATAATATAAATATAACCATAATTTGATTTAGTATATTATATAACGAAATCAAATGAAATTCAATATGTGTCAATCTTATTAAGTATTTTACATTTGAAAATGTTTGAAGTTAGCATTACTGGATTACTACGAGTCTGAGGTGTCTCGAACGCAAAGGGTTAAATCGACCACATTTTGTCGATCTCGACTCACAGCTTACTAGCCCTAATTTTCTTACTAATCCCGAAGGTATATGATCAATCCACGGAAGATGTTAAAATAACAACTCTGTGGGGTGATTTCCCTGAAGAAAGTAAGTATGAAATGTATGAAAACTGTACTCTATTCCAATTAATGTCATATAATTACGAAAATATTTTTGGACTGTGATGAATGTTTTTCCCAGGAGAAGCCAGTAGCGAACGGGTTAAAGAATTGCATGATCAGTTCAAGTAGTGAATATTAATCCGCATTACATGTGAAACATGCGTGGTGGGCAACGTACAGTTTGCTGCGGCGTGTGCAGTTGGCTAAGCGTTAACCCTTTGCGGTCCGTGCTGCATTCGTAATTTCGTCCTAGCTGGTCCACACAGATTTCGCTAATAGCTCATTCACTTGGTACCGTTTACTTTGGAAAACATTTATGAGCTTACTAACTCCTTCTTGGCTATTGTGGGTGCCTATAGGCGCTTATAAATTTTACTTTTGTGACACTGAGAGTCGCTTGAGACTGAGGGCGCCTAAAGGTGCTCGACGCAGTTTGGCTTTTTGACACGGAAGGCTCCTATAGGCGCTTCAATATTTAGAGTAGCAATTCGGTTCAAAATACAAAGAAATAAATAATATTGTTTTAATGTAGTCGAATTCAATTCTTTTGATTACTGAAATACGTTTTCACAAATATGCATCCTTACCCAAAATTTCACCCAAAGTTCTCGGCGTGCGTCGTAACTGAATTCCTACCGTATGGTACGATCGGTACATCTCGAAGTCTGCCGTAGTCAAAGGGTTAACGTAACGTACTTATGAATTGGTGAACGTATAAAATGAAAGTTTAAACATTATTTAAACATAAACATTATTTTAGTATAATATTTAACAGATTTTGTTGTATTCAATCTAAAAATAAATAAACTGGTGGAATTTTATTATTTGTATACGTTTGTTTCAGTATAAAGTAATTTTAAAATATCTATAAAATGCTTCTCTAATATAGTATAGTAATAATTTACAATTAACTATATAAAGTTAATTTATAAAAAGTTGACTATGATAAACATAAAAATATGGTTCGCAATTAAAATAAAAAAAAGAGACAAAAAAGAAGAATAAAAAACAAATTGAACAGCCATTTCTATAAAAATCCTTCATACCATCAAAAACTAACAATCTTTAACTTTAAAATCGTCTTTGTTTTACCCAATTTGGATAAATTTCAGTGAAGCTATGTCAGTTTAAAAATTGAGTGAATATGTAAAGAGTTTTGTCCAATTTTTTGGGATAAATACCCCACTGTGCGCTAAGTCTAGACACATTCGACATAGGACTTGCTGGAACGAAATGTTGTGACACGTTAGACACGTAGTTAGACACGTAGTTAGACACGTTCAACATAGGACTGCAAAGGGTTAACAAACTAATACCGCGATCATCGGATCCTACACATATTATTTAGAGTGGTAAGAGATGTAAGCAATATTAGTTGACTTGTTGGACAGCCTTAGCTGTGCAGCTCTGATTTACACGTCGAAGTTGAGCACAAAGAAGACGTCGCTGAATTTTCACTTACCGTTCAATCCATTAGGATTCACGGAATAAAACAGCCTGGCTCTCCGATATGTTTGTTCGAACGATCTATTCGTTATGGATACGTTCACAACCTTGTCCCGCGTATTTGGTGACATCTTTTGCTTTGAAGTGCATGGACACACGGCTGTACTGTGCTCTTTCTTCGTGTATTTTTATGTAACATGTGCGTGTGCACGAGCGTGACACACACTTTTAATACACGCTACCGATATCTCTTTTACATTACATTTACATACATTAAAGCTGCATCTTTACGCGTATACGAATACATATCTAACGCAAGTATGTACAACGACGTTACACCTCTGTGGACCTAATTCAGACGGTTATGTTCAGGTTCGATTTTTCCTGATCCGACGTTCATTGGTTCTGTTTATTCTATTACCGATGCCCATTCTATCTCTTGATACGCTTTCTTTATTTGGTGACCAACATTTCGAGATTAACAGTTTTATTTTAATTCCTTCCCGTCTTGCGTTTGATTCATGTTTAACCCTTTCGTTACGGGTGCCGTATATATCCGGCATCCACGCGACGACCTGTGTGTCGGGGGGAAGTTGTAACGTAGGTTTATGCGTGGATCCTTGTTTCAAAATTTACCATACCGAATTCAATTACTAAGAATTATAACTTGGTGTTGTAATTACCATAAATTGTATTTTTATTTATAATAATAGCGAAATCTGTAAATATTTAAATATTAGGTGTACAAGTTAATTTTAGTCTATTTTTTGGCAAGTTTAGAGTTTATTTAAATTTTTATGCCCAAAAGCTAATGGATGAAACAATCTTCCTCACTTTATATAACCTTTGTTTATGTTTCGGACAACAGATGCCTGATTTGAAGAAACTAGACTGTTTTATTTCGATGAACTCATCTAAAGTGTTTGCAGTTCGTTATTCTTGTCCAAGTTTTCCTTTCCTTTCCGAAATTTTCTTCCCGGAACCTTTGGTATCAGTATTTGCAGGTAGACACAGATCATTTCTACAGCGTTTCTTTTTTAACTGAAGTGCGAAGAGCACACAATGACGAATGTGGTCTTTGCTGCACGACATCGTTTTAAACTATTGTTTACCCAGGTTACGTTGACCGAATCAAGCAGTTTTCTAATGTTTTGGAAAGCTAGATGTCTACACTATAAGACTCCAAAAATACTGTTACGATATTGAAATTGTAAATAGCCTTTTATCATTATTGAAAGATGACAGACTAAAATTAAATTGTACACCTAATAACTGAATATGTTTTAAAATATACTCATTTTCAAGTTTCTCATATAATACGACGAAACAGTTGTTAACCCCTTGCACTATTGGGAACCTCGAAAAAAGTCAGGCCAAACGCGGCTACCTCAATTGTCGCAGTGAAGGACGAACGGTGGAGCGCGCGTGCCGAAACTTGAGACCCATCTTATCCACGCGATGGAACTCTTGTGAAATTCAAATGAATTTGAATCAAAAACTTTTATATATACTTTAATTATCAGATCAAATTAAAACAAATTCTGAATAAGTAATAATAATATAATTAATTAATAACGAAATAAAAATATGTAAAAGCAAATCCGCGGTAGTAGTATTTGAACTGAAATAAGTTTTCTGATTATCTCACTAATATCAAACCTAAAACTGAAAGACACAATATAAATAAACAATTGAATATCAATTTTGCCCGAAATTAAGACCACGAGTCAGACTCGTGATATTCATGTTCGGCCTGAAATGTCGAGTACGAGTCAAGCTCGTGATATTCATGTTTGGTCTGGAACTGAACAACGAGTCCGACTCGTGGCATCCATGTTTGGCCTAAAATTTTCATCACGAGTCAGACTCGTCAAAATAGTGCAAGGGGTTAAGTAGCTCTTGAAAAAGTGTACATATAAGAGAATTTCAAGGTAGTGTTGAACGACGTTTTAGCGTTCACCGAAGACTACCAACGTGCAATGTGTACACTTTTCGGCACAGCGGCTCGTTCAGTGGCATCACTTCGGCGGAGCGGACTGCCGTAACGAAAGGGTTAATTTATAATATCTCTCGTAGGATTTTGAGATTGGTTGCTTCGCATATACTTCTTCGAAACTACTACTTCTCGTTAGATGAAACTCTTAAGACATTACAAAGATTGTGATTATAAGTTGGAAATTATAATAGAGGTTAGAAGACGTAAAGGAACCTCTGTAGCAAGTCAACTCGTAGAACGTAATTAGTACAATAAATTCTTAGGTTTACTAGCAATGTTCTAGGAACTATATATAATAATTACAGATGAAAGTAATTTTTCGTATTAATTGTCATATACTATTCGATAGACTAATCGATAAAATGTTTGTTTGAAGCTTTCTCTTCACTGACACTTCTCGTTCAATTATTTGTTCAATCTTCCAAAGTTTCTAACCTCGAAGGTACCTCAGACAGAAACTTTGAAAAAATTAAATTTCAAGTTTCAGGAAACACTGTAAATAAATGAACTTGAAGAAATTGGACTTTTTTTTAGATGAGAAACTACTTTTGTGATACGCATCCAATCGAAGTTTCGTTATAGCTAATATAAGCTTCTTTTGTCACAAAATTCTGCTTGTTTGTCGTGCGAGCGCATCAAGAATAGACTCGGCGTAGCGCGAAGACTTTCAACCTCACGACAGTGGTTCGAAGCCGTCAAAGTCGAGCTCGTTAAAAATTAGTGAAATTTAAACACAGATTTTTATATCTACGATTTACGTTTTGGCATGTAAATTTACCACAGGTCATCTAGAATCTCCTTAAAAAGTTATGAAACCATTTTTATACCTCTTATAGAATGATTGCACTTTTCTTTCCCTTTCATTATATTTTTGTACGAATAACAATAATTTAGTTAGGTTTAATTATACGATGTGAAAGAGTTTTCTTTCAGTCACAAGTAGACATAGTACACTGAGGAGCATAACTATAGCATCACCCCCCTTAGTGCTATAGTTGTGCAACGATACAAAAATCAGTTTATATGAATATATCGTTTGTATCGACAGAAAATTACAATAAAACTTTTCTGATGTTTACTGTTTATCATACCCTTTCACCTCATATAATCGACTTTTTTGCATTCCTATCCAAAAGTCCGAAATACTCAAAAAGGGGGTTGGTGCTATAGTTATGCTCTTCAGTGTATGTAACATTCAGGGGGATATACACATTTTAATAGTTTGACAAATAGCTTTTCAAGAATCTCAGTTTTTCTTGAATGTATATGTTAGAACCGACTTAAAATTTCTTGTAAATACAATATTGCCGCTATAAAATAATAGAAAGCTACCTCAAGTTAACACGTTGAATGCCACGCCAGTTTTACAGGGTTTGCCCGTGGCGCCACGATGAATTTTCTATTATACGATACGTATACCGTTGAAATATTATCTACAACAAATAAGTTATAGCGTATAACTATTTTTAGATGTTTTATACTTCATTAACTTCTTCACGCCATTGCATTAACGATGGTAATAATGAAAAATTGATAAGTATTGACATTTGTCTAAATTATGTATTTCTACCAATCTGGGTATGCCACCACCAACTTAACCCCCATGACATTCAACGTGTTAAATGTTTAAATTTTATTATTCTCCCCCACAGGGGTTCCACATATCCAAAGTGGCCAGGATGAAATTGTTACCTTTCTCCTTGCATTTTATCAGTCTAATTCATGTTCCTTATAAAACTGTATTTTTACATAAGATGGACCATTTGCCATATACCGTGGTATAAATGAACACCCGTTATTTTTCCCCATTCTGTCACAGGTTACCTGAATCAGGCAACATTCATTGCAAGAGACATGAGGCAAATTATATCGTGTTTGGTTTCATTTTAATCAGAAAGTGATTAACACTAGATTTACGGACATTTTTTGAATATCTATTTCTAATATTCATATATTAAGAAATAGGTATATATAAAAAAAAATTTGAAATTGCAGAACTAAGAGAGAAAACAGATCCAATAAAACTGAACAAAAATTGCTAAGAATAATAGTAATTATTTTTGTAAATTGTTCTCATAAAATTCGAAACCAGTCAAATTGATGGATCCCGTAAACCTAGTGTTAACCTAATCACCTAATGATACTAATTTCAAAAATTTTCAAATTCGAAATATTTACTAAGATTCGCCTATATTAAACGTCATTTAGTTTAGTTAAATGATATACTAAAATTTACATATATAACTATTTAACCTCTGACTGATAAACAAACTAACTAAAGCCTGAAAATTTGCGAAACTATTATTTGGTGACTAACAGTCACCTCTCGAGCGCAAAGGGTTATATATCGAACAAATTTTTATGCAAGGCAAAGACAAAAATAAGAAAATTTGCCATATTCTTAGCATTCTCACAGGAATATTCGAATCTATGTCATATTACATTACTTGTCGACCGAACTCGACTCTTAGTCTCTCTTCATCATTCTTTTTCTATCTCTTTTTACGCTCCACTGACAACGAACGAACAAATTCAGAAAACTGTGTCTCGTTCCCGTAAATGTTCCTCTTCGGTCCCGAGTGATGGACATTTAACCCTTTGACTGCGAAAGGCGTATATATACGCTCTCATAAGTCTATTAACCCTTTGCGCTCGGGAGGCAACTGTTAGTCGCCAGAAGGTAGTTTCACAAACTTTCAGACTTTACTTAGTTTGTTTATTAATCAGACCTGGAGGCTAAATAGTCGTACATGTAAATTTTAGTATATGACTTAACCCATTTGCATCAAAGCGCGGAATAATCCGCGAGCTATGACTTTCTTTCATTACCAGTCGCTGAATATTTTTCATCTGCCACAGATCATGTTTGATCCCTTTCGTGAGCATCTCACCTACATCAGCTCATTATATTCTTGACAAGTTTTACTTTTGTTGTGAAAATCTCCATGAACAATTCGGAAGTCAAGTATTGAATATACTGACCGACCGCGCGCGGTGATACGGGCCAGTCGTCAGTTGAACGTCACTGATGCAAATGGGTTAACTCTTTGCACTCGAGCGGTGACCGTTAGTCGTTTAATGATACTAACTTCAAAAATTTTCAAATTCGAAATATTTACTATGATTCACGTATATTAAACTTCATTTAGTTTAGTTAATTCGTATATTAAAATTTACATATATGACTATTTAACACGTTCGTCGCCACGTCACCCATATTTCGGTGACGCTCTTTTTCTTCAAGTTAAATAGGATTTTAAATTGGAATTTTAAAAGGGATTCAATAGAATAAACATTATATAAAAATACATAAAATAATTATTATATATAAAATACATAAAATAAAAATAAGAAGTTCAAATTTTTGCCGTTTTTATATATTTTTACCCCAATTTTCTATGCAATCGGATTTGGGCCCAGCGAGAAACTCAGCCGAATCACGCTGGGCAACGAACGTGTTAA
>JAOPTO010002067.1:0-15060 GCA_033822845.1 Tetrapedia diversipes | reverse complement strand
ATGTAATTATAGGTTAGGTTCTGTTAGATGTATGAAATTCTAGGCTCGGTGCTGGTCAGCTCTTGAAACTACAGATTAGGATCAGGAAGGCACTTGAATTTATTGGTTATGTTCAGGTAGGTAAATGAAAATACAAGTAATGTTCCGGTTGATACTCGATATTACTGGCTAGGAGAGTATGGAAGGCTCAAAAGGCCTGTTTTTCTTATTAAATTATGGGTTACATTCGGGAAGATATAAGTAATTATAGGTTAGGTTCCATTGGATGTAAGACGTTCTAGGTTCGTTGATTGTCAGCACTTGATACTACAGGTTTGGTTCAGGAAGACACTTTAATTTAGTGGTTATGTACAGGTAGATAATGTAAATTCAAGTAATGTTCCGGTAGATACTCGATATTACTGGCTAGGAGAGTATGAAAGACTCAAAGGAAGTGTTTTTCTAGTTAAATTATGGGTTATATTTGGGTAGATATATGACATTATTGGTTAGATTCCGTTAGATGTAGAAATTCTAGGTTAGGTGATTGTCAGCACTTGAAACTACACGTTAGGTTCAGGAAGACACTTGAATTTACTGATTGTGTACAGGTAGATGATGAAAATTCAAGTAATGTTCCGGTAGATACCCGATATTACTTCCTAGGAGAGTATGAAAGACCCAAAGAATTGTTTTTCTAGTTAAATTATGGGTTATATTCGTGTAGATATATGTCATTATTGCTTAGGTTCCGTTAGATGTAAGAAATTCTAGGTTCGGTGATTGTCAGCACTTGAAACTACACGTTAGGTTCAGGAAGACCCTTGAATTTACTGGTTATTATCAGGTAGGTAAATGAAAATACAAGTAATGTTCCGGTAGATACTCGATAATACTGGCTAGGAGAGTATGGAAGGCTCAAAAGGCTTGTTTTTCTTGTTAAATTATGGGTTATACTAGGGTAGATATATGTAATTGTAGGTTAGGTTCCGTTAGATGTAAGAAATTTTAGGTTCGGTGATTGTCAGCTCTTGAAACTACACGTTAGGTTCAGGAAGACACTTGAATTTACTGATTGTGTACAGGGAGATAAATGAAAATTCAAGTAATGTTCCGGTAGATACTCGATATTACTGGCTAGGAGAGTATGAAAGACTCAAAAGAATTGTTTTTCTAGTTAAATTATGGGTTATATTCGGGTAGATATATGTCATTATTGGTTAGGTTCCGTTAGATGTAAGAAATTCTAGGGTCGGTGATTGTCAGCACTTGAAACTACACGTTAGGTTCAGGAAGACCCTTGAATTTGCTGGTTATTTTCAGGTAGGTAAATGAAAATACAAGTAATGTTCCGGTAGATACTCGATATTACTGGCTAGGAGAGTATGGAAGGCTCAGAAGGCTTGTTTTTCTTGGTAAATTATGGGTTACATTCGGGTAGATATATGTAATTATAGGTTAGGTTCCGTTAGATGTAAGAAGTTCTAGGTTCGGTGACTGTCAGCACTTGAAACTACACGTTAGGTTCAGGAAGACACTTGAATTTACTGGTTATGTTCAGGTAGGTAAATAAAAATACAAGTAATGTTCCCGTAGATACTCGATATTACTGGCTAGGAGAGTATGGAAGGCTCAAAAGGCTTGTTTTTCATGTTAAATTATGGGTTATATTCGGGTAGATATATGTAATTATAGGTTAGGTCCTGTTAGATGTAAGAAATTCTAGGTTCGGTGATTGTCAGCACTTGAAACTACACGTTAGGTTCAGGAAGACACTTGAATTTACTGGTTATGTTCAAGTAGGTAAATGAAAATACAAGTAATGTTCCGGTAGATACTCGATATTACTGGCTAGGAGAGTATGGAAGGCTCAAAAGGCTTGTTTTTCTTGTTAAATTATGGGATATATTCGGGTAGATATATGTCATTATAGGTTAGGTTCCGTTAGATGTAAGAAATTTTAGGTTCGGTGATTGTCAGCACTTGAAACTACACGTTAGGTTCAGGAAGACACTTGAATTTACTGGTTATGTTCAGGTAGGTAAATGAAAATAGAAGTAATGTTAGGGTAGATACTCGATATTACTGGCTAGGAGAGAATGAAAGGCTCAAAAGAATTGTTCTTCTTGTTAAATTATGGGTTATCTTCGGGTAGATATATGTAATTATAGGTTAGGTTCTGTTAGATGTAAGAAATTCTAGGTCCGGTGATTGTCAGCACTTGAAACTACACGTTAGGTTCAGGAAGACACTTGAATTTACTGGTTATGTTAAGGTAGGTAAATGAAAATACAAGTAATGTTCCGGTAGATACTCGATATTACTGGCTAGGAGAGTATGGAAGGCTCAAAAGGCCTGTTTTCATGTTAAAGTATGGGTTATATTCGGGTAGATATATGCAGTTATAGGTTAGGTTCTGTTAGATGTATGAAATTCTAGGCTCGGTGGTGGTCAGCTCTTGAAACTACAGATTAGGTTCAGGAAGACACTTGAATTTACTGGTTATGTTCTGGTAGGTGATTGAAAGTACAAGTAATGTTCCGGTAGATACTCGATATTACTGTCTAGGAGAGTATGGAAGGCTCAAAAGGCTTGTTTTTCTTATTAAATTATGGGTTATATTCGGGTAGATATATGTAATTATAGGTTAGCTTCCGTTGGATGTAAGAAATTCTAGGTTCGGTGATTGTCAGCACTTGAAACTACACGTTAAGTTCAGGAAGACACTGAATTTACTGGTTATGTTCAGGTAGGTAAATGAAAATACAAGTAATGTTCCGGTAGATACTCGATATTACCGGCTAGGAGAGTATGGAAGGCTCAAAAGGCCTGTTTTTCTTGTTAAATTATGGGTTATATTCGGGTAGATATATGTAATTATAGGTTAAGTTCCGTTAGATGTAAGAAATTTTAGGTTCGGTGATTGTCAGCACTTGAAACTACACGTTAGGTTCAGGAAGACACTTGAATTTACTGGTTATGTCCATATAGGTAAATGAAAATACAAGTAATGTTCCGGTAGATACTCGATATTACTGGCTAGGAGAGTATGAAAGGCTCAAAAGGATTGTTTTTCTTGTTAAATTATGGGTTATATTCGGGTAGATATATGTAATTATAGGTTAGGTTCCGTTAGATGTAAGAAGATCTAGGTTCGGTGATTGTCAGCACTTGAAACTACACGTTAGGTTCAGGAAGACAATTTAATTTACTGGTTATGTTCAGGTAGGTAAATGAAAATACAAGTAATGTTCCGGTAGATACTCGATATTCCTGGCTAGGAGAGTATGGAATGCTCAAAAGGCTTGCTTTTCTTGTTAAATTATGGGTTACATTCGGGTAGATATATGTAATTATAGGTTAGGTTCTGATAGATGTAAGAAATTTTAGGTTCGGTGATTGTCAGCACTTGAAACTACACGTTAGGTCCAGGAAGACACTTGAATTTACTGGTTATGTTCAGGTAGGTAAATGAAAATTCAAGTAATGTTCCCGTAGGTACTCGATATTACTGGCTAGGGGAGTATGGAAGGCTCAAAAGGCTTGTTTTTCTTGTTAAATTATGGGTTACAATCGGGTAGATATATGTAGTTATAGGTTAGGTTCTGTTAGATGCATGAAATTCTAGGTTCGGTGCTGGCCAACACTTGAAACTACAGATTCGGTTCAGGAAGATACTTGAATTTACTGGTTATGTACAGGTAGATAAATGAAAATACAAGTAATGTTCCGGTAGATACTCGATATTACTGGCTAGGAGAGTATGGAAGGCTCAAAAGGCTTGTTTTTCATGTTAAATTATGGTTTATATTCGGGTAGATATATAATTATAGGTTAGGTTCTGTTAGATGTATGAAATTCTAGGTTCGGTGCTGGTCAGCTCTTGAAACTACAGGTTTGGTTCAGGAAGACACTTTGATAAAGTGGATATGTTCAGGTAGATAAATGAAAATTCAAGTAATGTTCCGGTAGATACTCGATATTACTGGTTAGGAGAGTGTGAAAGACTCAAAAGAATTGTTTTCCTAGTTAAATTATGGGTTACATTCTGGTAGATATGTCATTATTGGTTAGGTTCCGTTAGATGTAAGAAATTTGGGTTCGGTGATTGTCAGCACTTGAAACGACACGTTAGGTTCAGGAAGACACTTGAATTAGCAGGTTATGTTCAGGTAGGTAAATGAAAATACAGGTAATGTTCCGGTAGTTACTCGATATTACTGGCTAGGAGAGTATGGATTGCTCAAAAGCCTTGTTTTTCTTATTAAATTATGGGTTATGTTCGGGTAGATATATGTAATTATAGGTAAGGTTCTGATAGATGTATGAAATCCTAGGTTCGGTGCTGGTCAGCTCTTGAAACTACAGATTAGGTTCAGGAAGACACTTGAATTTACTGGTTATGTTCAGGTAGGTAAATAAAAATACAAGTAATGTTCCGGTAGATAATCGATATTACTGGCTAGGAGAGTATGGAAGGCTCAAAAGGCTTGTTTTTCTTGTTAAATTATGGGTTATATTCGGGTAGATATACGTAATTATAGGTTAGGTTCCGTTAGATGTAAGAAATTCTAGGATCGGCGATTGTCAGCCCTTGAAACTGCACGTTAGGTTCAGGAAGACACTTTAACTTACTGGTTATGTTCAGGTAGGTAAATGAAAATACAAGTAATGTTCCGGTAGATACACGATATTACTGGCTAGGAGAGTATGAAAAGCTCAAAAGAATTGTTTTTCTTGTTAATTTATGGGTTATCTTCGGGTAGATATATGTAATTATAGGTTAGGTTCCGTTAGATATAAGAAATTCTAGGTTCCGTGATTGTCAGCACTTGAAACCACACGTTAGGTTCAGGAAGACACTTGAATTTACTCGTTATGTTCTGGTAGGTAAATGAAAATACAAGTAGTGTTCCGGTAGATACTCGATATTACTGGCTAGGAGAGAATGGAAGGCTCAAAAGGCTTGTTTTTCTTATTAAATTATGGGTTATATTCGTGTAGATATACGTAATTATAGGTTAGGTTCTGTCAGATGTAAGAAATTCTAGGTTCGGTGATAGTCAGCACTTGAAACTAGACGTTAGGTTCAGGAAGACACTTTAATTTAGTGGTTATGTACAGGTAGATAAATGAAAATACAATTAATGTTCCGGTAGATACTCGATATTACTGGCTAGGAGAGTATGGAAGGCTCGAACGGCATTTTTTGCTTGGGAAATTATGCATTATGTTCTGTTAGATATATGTAGTTATAGGTTAGGTTCTGTTAGATGTATGAAATTCTAGGTTCGGTGCTGGTCAGCTCTTGAAGCTACAGATTAGGATCAGGAAGACACTTGAATTTCCTGGTTATGTTCAGGTAGGTAAATGAAAATACAAGTAATGTTCCGGTAGATACTCGATAATACTGGCTAGGAGAGTATGGAAGGCTCAAAAGGCTTGTTTTTCTTGTTAAATTATGGGTTATATTCGGGTAGATATATGTAATTATAGGTTAGGTTCTGATAGATGTAAGAATTTCTAGGTTCCCTGTTTGTCAGCACTTGAAACTACACGTTAGGTTCAGGAAGACACTTGAATTTACTGATTGTGTACAGGTAATTAAATGAAAATACAAGTTATGTTCCGATAGATACTCGATATGATTGGCTAGGCGTGTATGGAAGGCTCGAAAAGCATTTTTTGCTTGGGAAATTATGCATTATATTCGGGTAGGTATATGTAATTATAGGTTTGGTTCTGTTAGATGTAAGAATTTCTAGGTTCTGTGACTGTCAGCACTTGAAACTACACGTTAGGTTCAGGAAGACACTTTAATTTAGTGGTTATGTACAGGTAGTTAAATGAAAATTCAAGTAATGTTACGGTAGATACTCGAGATTACTGGCTTCGAGTGCATGAAAGGCTCAAAAGAATTGTTTTTCTAGTTAAATTATGGGTTATATTTGGGTAGATCTATGTCATTATTGGTTAGGTTCCGTTAGATGTAAGAAATTCTAGGTTCCGTGATTGTCAGCACTTGAAAACACACGTTAGGTTCAGGAAGACACTTTAATTTGGTGGTTATGTACAGGCAGGTAAATGAAAATACAAGTAATGCTCCTGTAGATACTCGATATTACTGGCTAGGACAGTGTGGAAGACTGAAAAGGCATGTTTTGCTGGTGAAATTATGGGTTATATTCGGGTAGATATATGTAATTATAGGTTAGGTTCTGTTAGATGTATGAAATTCTAGGTTCGGTACTGGTCAGCACTTGAAACTACCGATTAGGTTCAGGAAGACACTTGAATTTACTGGTTACGTTCAGGTAGGTAAATGAAAATACAAGTAATGTTCCGGTAGATACTCGATATTACTGGCTAGGAGAGTATGGAAGGCTCAAAAGGCTTGTTTTTCTGGTTAAATTATGGGTTATATTCGGGTAGATATATGTAATTATAGGTTATGTTCCGCTAGGTGTATGAAATTATAGGTTCGGTGCTGGTCAGCACTGGAAACTACAGGTTAGGTTCAGGAAGACACTTGAATTTCCTGATTGTGTACAGGTAGATAAATGAAAATACAAGTAATGTTCCGGTAGATACTCGATATTTCTGGCCATCAGTGATGGAAGGCTCAAAAGGCTTGCTTTGCTTGCGAAATTATGGGTTATATTCGGGTAGATATATGTAACGATAGGTTAGGTTCTGTTAGATTTATGAAATTCTAGGTTCGGTGTTGGTCAGCACTTGAAACTACAGGTTAGGTTCAGGAAGGTACTTGAATTTACTGGTTATGTTCAGGTAGGTAAATGAAAATACAAGAGATGTTCCGGTAGATACTCGATATTTCTGGCCATCAGTGCATGGAAGGCTCAAAAGGCTTGCTCTGCTTGCGGAGTTATGGGTTATATTCGGGTCGATATATGTAATTATACGTTAGGTTCCGTTAGATGTAAGAAATTCTAGGTTCGGTGATTGTCAGCACTTGAAGCTACACTTTAGGTTCTGGAAGACACTTGTATTTACTGGTTATGTTCAGCTAGGTAAATGAAAATACAAGTAATGTTCAGGTAGATACTCGATATTACTGGCTAGGAGAGTATTGAAGGCTCAAAATGCTTGTGTTTCTTGTTAAATTATAGCTTATATTCGGGTTGATATATGTAATTATAGGTTAGGTTCTGTTAGATTTATGAAATTCTAGGTTCGATGTCAGTCAGCACTTGAAACTACATGTTAGGTTCAGGAATGTACTTGGATTTACTGGTTATGTTCAGGTAGGTAAATGAAAATACAAGTAATGTTCCGGTAGATACTCGATATTACTGGCTAGGAGAGTATGGAAGGCTCAAAGGGCTTGTTTTTCTGGTTGAATTATGGGTTATATTCGGGTAGATATATGTAATTATAGGTTATGTTCCGTTAGATGTATGAAATTATATGTTCGGTGATTGTCAGCACTTGAAACTACACGTTTGGTTCAGGAAGACACTTGAATTTACTGATTGTGTACAGGTAGAGAAATGAAAATACAAGTTATGTTCCGGTAGATACTCGATATTACTGGCTAGGAGAGTATGGAAGGCTCAAAAGGCTTGTGTTTCTTGGTAAATTATGGGTTATATTCGGGTAGATATATGTAATTATAGGTTAGGTTCTGTTAGATTTATGAAATTCTAGGTCCGGTGATTGTCAGCACTTGAAACTACACGTTAGGTTCAGGAAGAGACTTGAATTTACTGATTGCGTACAGGTAGATAAATGAAAATACAAGTTATGTTCTGATAGATACTCGATATTACTGGCTAGGGGTGTGTAGAAGGCTCAAAAGCCTTGTGTTTCCTGTTAAATTATGGGTTATATTAGGGTAGATATATGTAATTATAGGTTAGGTTCTGATAGATGTATGAAATTCTAGTTTCGGTGCTGGTCAGCACTGGAAACTACAGGCTAGGTTCACGAAGACGTTTGAATTTACTGGTTATGTTCAGGTAGGTGAATGAAAATACAAATAATGTTTCGGTAGATACTCGATATTACTGGCTAGGAGAGTATGGAAGGCTCAAAGGGCTTGCTTTTCTGGTTAAATTATGGGTTATATTCGGGTAGATATATGTAATTATAGGTTAGGTTCCGTTGGATGTAAGAAATACTAGGTTCGGTGATTGTCAGCACTTGAAACTACACGTTAGGTTCAGGAAGACACTTGAATTTACTGATTGTGTACAGGTAGATTATTGAAAATACAAGTAATGTTCCGGTAGATACTCGATATTACTGGCTAGGAGAGTATGGAAGGCTCAAAATTCTTGTGTTTCTTGTTAAATTATGGCTTATATTCGGGTAGATATATGTAATTATAGGTTAGGTTCTGTTAGATTTATGAAATTCTAGGTCCGGTGATTGTCAGCACTTGAAACTACTCGTTAGGTTCAGGAAGGGACTTGAATTTACTGATTGTGTACGGGTAGATAAATGAAAATACAAGTTATGATCTGATAGATACTTGATATTACAGGCTATGGGGTGTGTAGAATGCTCAAAAGGCTTGTGTTTCTTGTTAAATTATGGGTTATATTCGGGTAGATATATGTAATTATAGGTTAGTTTCTGATAGATGTATGAAATTCTAGTTTCGGTGCTGGACAGCACCTGAAACTACAGGTTTGGTTGAGGAATACACATTAATTTAGTGGTTATGTACAGGTAGATAAATGAAAATTCAAGTAATGTTCCGGTAGATACTCGGTATTACTGGCTAGGAGAGTATTAAAGGCTCAAAAGAATTGTTTTTCTAGTTAAATTATGGGTTATATTCGAGTAGATATATGTAATTGTTGGTTAGGTTCCGTTAGATGTAAGAAATTCTAGGTTCGGTAATTGTCAGCAATTGAAACTACATGTTAGGTTCAGGAAGACACTAGAATTTACTGATTGTGTACAGGTAGATAAATGAAAATACAAGAAATGTTCCGGTAGATACTCGATATTTCTGGCCATCAGTTCATGGAAGGCTCAAAAGGCTTGCTCTGCTTGCGGAGTTATGGGTTATATTCGGGTAGATATATGTAATTATAGGTTAGGTTTTGTTAGATTTATGAAATTCTAGGTTCGGTGATTGTCAGCACTCGAAACTACACGTTAGGTTCAGGAAGACATTTGAATTTACTGATTGTGTACAGGTAGATAAATGAAAATACAAGTTATGTTCTGATAGATACTCGATATTACTGGCTAGGGGTGTGTAGAAGGCTCAAAAGGCTTGTGTTTCCTGTTAAATTATGGGTTATATTCGGGTAGATATATGTAATTATAGGTTAGGTTCTGTTAGATGTATGAAATTATAGGTTCGGTGCTGGTCAGCACTGGAAACTACAGGTTAGGTTCAGGAAGACACTTGAATTTACTGGTTATGTTCAGGTAGGTAAATGAAAATACAAATAATGTTCCGGTAGATACTCGATATTACTGGCTTGGAGAGTATGGGAGGCTCAAAGGGCTTGTATTTCTGGTTAAATTATGGGTTATATTCGGGTAGATATATGTAATTATAGGTTAGGTTCCGTTAGATGTAAGAAATTCTAGGTTCGGTGATTGTCAGCACTTGAAACTACACGTTAGGTTCATAAAGAACCTTGAATTTGCTGGTTATTTTCAGGTAGGTAAATGAAAATACAAGTAATGTTCCGGTAGATACTCGATATTACTTGCTAGGAGAGTATGGAAGGCTCAGAAGGCTTGTTTTTCTTGTTAAATTATGGGATATATTCGGGTAGATATATGTAATTATAGGTTAGTTTCTGTTAGATGTATGAAATTCTAGGTTCGGTGCTGGTCAGCACTTGAAACTACAGATTAGGTTCAGGAAGACACTTGAATTTACTGGTTATGTTCAGGTAGGTAAATGAAAATACAAGTAATGTTCCGGTAGATACTTGATATTACTGGCTAGGAGAGCGTGAAAGGCTCAAAAGAATTGTTTTTCTTGTTAAATTATGGGTTATATTCGGGTAGATATATGTAATCATAGGTTAGTTTCTGATAGATGTATGAAATTCTAGGTTCGGTGCTGGTCAGCACCTGAAACTACAGGTTTGGTTCAGGAAGACACTTTAATTTAGTGGTTATGTACAGGTAAATAAATGAAAAATCAAATAATGTTCCGGTAGATACTCGATATTACTGGCTAGGAGAGTATGGAAGGCTCAAAAGGCTTGTTTTTCTTGTTAAATTATGGGTAATATTCGGGTAGATATATGTAATTATAGGTTAGGTTCTGTTAGATGTATGAAATTCTAGGTTCGGTGCTGGTCAGCTCTTGAAACTACAGGTTTGGTTCAGGAAGACACTTTAATTTAGTGGTTATGTACAGGTAGATAATGAAAATACAAGTAATGTTCCGGTAGATACTCGATATTACTGGCTAGGAGAGTACGAAAGGCTCAAAAGGCTTGTTTTTCTTGTTAAGTTATGGGTTATATTCGGGTAGATATATGTAATTATAGGATAGGTTCCGTTGGATGTAAGAAATTCTAGGTTCGGTGATTGTCAGCACTTGAAACTACACGTTAGGTTCAGGAAGACACTTTAATTTACTGGTTATGTTCTGGTAGGTAAATGAAAATACAAGTAATGTTCCGGTAGATACTAGATATTACTGGCTAGGAGAGTATGGAAGGCTCAAAGGGCTTGATTTTCTGGTTAAATTATGGGTTATATTCGAGTAGATATATGTAATTATAGGTTATGTTCCGTTAGATGTATGAAATTGTAGGTTCGGTGCTGGACAGCAACTGAAACTACAGGTTTGGTTGAGGAAGACACATAAATTTAGTGGTTATGTACAGGTAGATAAATGAAAATTCAAGTAATGTTCCGGTAGATACTCGATATTACTGGCTAGGACAGTCTGGAAGGCTCAAAAGGCATGTTTTGCTTGTGAAATTATGGGTTATATTCGGGTAGATATATGCAATTATAGGTTAGGTTCTGAAAGATGTATGAAATTGTAGGTTCGGTGCTGGTCAGCACCTGAAACTACAGGTTTGGTTCACGAAGACACTTTAATTTAGTGGTTATGTACAGGTAGATAAATGAAAATACAAGAAATGTTCCGGTAGATACTCGATATTACTGGCCAGGAGAGTAAGGAAGGCTCAAAAGGCATGTTTTTCTTGTTAAATTATGGGTTATATTCGGGTAGATATATGTAATTATAGGTTAGGTTATGATAGATGTATGAAATTTTGTGTTCGGTGCTGGTCAGCACCTGAAATTGCACGTTTGGTTCAGGAAGACACTTTAATTTAGTGGTTATGTTCAGGTAGGTAAATGAAAATACAAGTAATGTTCCGGTAGATACTCGATATTACTGGCTAGGAGAGTATGGAAGGCTCAAAAGGCTTGTGTTTCTTGTTAAAATATGGCTTATATTGGGGTAGGTGTTGTAGGGATGCAAAACAGTAGAAATCGTTTCGAGCGGTAGCCGTTTGAAGAAACGGCAAAAACTTGTGTACGTCAGCTGTTTAGGACGCGTGCAGCGATCGAGCCATCGAGCTCACCTTGTCAAACGATTTAGGCGATAAACATTGCGAAAAGGTAATTGACCGAAAGACTGCGAGTGAGAGAGAAAGAATGTGTGTGTGAGAGAGAGAGAGTAGCAAAGGGCGATAACCGCGGAGTCCGTGTGTCTGCGAATGTGTGTATAATTCGTGTATTTAAACCGCGGCGAAGAAAGAAACCGAGCAGTGTGATATCATTGTAACAAGCAGCGAGAACATAGAGAGAGAGAGCGAAAAATTAAATCCTACCGGAGCAATCACGAGGGATAGTTACACTTAACACAACCATATCCCTACAAATTGGGGGCTCAGCCGGGATCCAAAAAGGAACAATCAAGCTCGGTGGGATAATTTTTGGGAGTTAGAGCAGAAGCGAGCGAGTATGGAACAATACAGCGAGTTCACGGTTCAACAATTAAAAGATAGGCTGCGAGAGTTGGGACAGCCTACTGCGGGGCCAAAGATTGTGCTTATCTCCAGGCTCCTGAGTGTCGATCCAGCGGGTGGACCGGCAGTGGATACGCTTGAAGTTATACAGGGGTCGTCGGCGATGGAATATCCAGAGGTAGACGAAAAGAAAACCGACTGGATGCGGCCCGAGGTGGAGATGGCGCGACGCGAACGGGATATGATGCAGAAGGAGCTGGAACTGGCGCAGCGAGAAATCGCAATCATGCAGCGGTTGCAGCAGTTGAATTTGGGGGCAAATTCTACTCGGCCAGCAACGGAAGAAGTGCAGTACGTCGACATCACACGAGCGTCGATGTTCCAAGAAGCACATCGTCCGCGAACCAGTGTGACGGTCATCGCCGAGTTGCTGAGTCATTTTGACGGCGAGGGGCAGTACGAACATTGGGAACGCAGTTTCAACTACTAAGAAGCGCTCATCAACTATCTGATTGTGAGGCAATGGTACTATTAGGATCGCGTCTAAGGCAATGGAGTGGTTTCATTCCAGGCCAGAATACGTTACGATGGCCATAGACAATTTATTAAGGGAAATGAGGACAATGTTCCACCATCTCCCGAGTAAGGTTGCTAGAAAAAGGGAATTCGAGCAAAGACGTTGGAAGTATGGGGAGCGCTTTAGTGATTACTATCACCAAAAACTAATTCTGGGGAATCGGGTACCTATTGATGAGGACGAAATCATTGAATACCTTCTTGAGGGAATTCCAGACATAACCTTGCGAAACCAAGCCCGCATAGAACGATTTAGGACAAAAGCTGATCTTTTCGCTGCATTCGAGAAGGTGGTGCTGCCAGGAGCTGATACTAGCCGTATTGCAAAGAAAACTATGGGTGCCAGCGGATGCGTGGAGAAGCAGAAGCTGCGAGCCACCGACGGACAGCAGCAGATCGTCGAGAGGTGCCACAACTGCGGAGGAAGAGGTCACCGAGCAGCCGAGTGCCCGGCGAAGGATAGAGGCGCAAAATGTTTCCACTGTCGGGAATTTGGACACATCGCTTCCAGATGCCCAAAGAAGACATCAGCCGTGGTAGACAGCCGTCTCGTCGAGGCAATAGCGAAAGGGAAGTACCTCAAAATTATAACGATCAACAATTTAGAAATAAACGCCCTTATTGATACCGGGAGCGACGTAACGCTAATGCGAGCAGATATTTATGCTAAAATAGGCGCGCCGCGTTTACAGCATAAACAAGTTTGCTTTGACGATATAGGATCCGCGTCGAATAAAACTTTAGGAAGGTTTTCAACTACTATCGAAATCGACGGGTCGGCATAGCCCATTATGGCACACGTCGCGCCAGATTCACTCATGCGTCATAGCCTGCTGTTAGGGATAGATTTTCTAAATACCATGCAATTAATTATTAAGCACGGGCACGTAGAGATTCGACAGCTGAACGAGGCTCAGTTATCAGAAAGCGACCTGCCCGAGGTATTGCTAATAGATGTGTGTGAAAAAACAAACCAAATAGACATATCGCACATAAAAGATACTCAGATCACAAATCGCTTAATGTCCATGATAGAAAACTACGAACCAAATAAAATACGCGACGTAGGGATTGAAATGACGATCATTCTCAAAGATGAGGAGCCTGTATATCAGCGAGCTAGACGTCTATCTGTATTAGAAAGAAAAGAAGTAAATACGCACATACAGGAATGGTTGCGCGACGGGGTTATTCAGCCTTCATTATCCGATTTCGCAAGTCCGGTTGTCTTAGTGCGGAAAAAGGATGGTTCATCGCGATTGTGTGTCGATTATAGGCAATTAAATAGAAAAATTGTTAAGGATCGCTACCCGCTTCCATTAATAGACGATCAGTTAGACGCATTGCAAGGCGCGAAGATTTACAGTACACTTGATTTGAAAAATGGATTTTTTCACGTTCCTATAAAACCAGAGTATAGAAAATATACGTCATTTATCATTCCGGATGGACAGAATGAATTTTTAAAAGTGCCTTTTGGTTTGTGCAATTCGCCAGCTCTATTTCAGAAATTTGTAAACCCAGTGTTCCGAGATTTAATTAACAACAAAGTAGTGCTAACCTATTTAGACGATCTAGTCATCCCGTCAGCAGACATAGAATCCGGTCTCGAAAGTTTAGCCACGGTGCTGAAAACAGCGAGTGAAGCAGGCCTAATAATTAATTGGAAAAAGTGCCAATTATTGCAAACAAAAGTCGAATTTTTAGGTCACATCATCGAAAATCAGACCATGCGACCGTCCGAACGTAAAACTGATGCAGTAGCTTTGTTCCGTAGACCAACATCGATACGAGACGTTCAAAGTTTCCTAGGGTTGACTGGTTACTTTAGAAAGTTTATCAATCACTATTCGTTAATTGCCAGACCACTTACAGATCTCTTAAAGTCAAACGAAAAATTTCGGTTTGAAAGCGAGCATGTATTAGCATTCGAGCGACTGAAACGAGCATTGACCGACAAACCCGTGTTGAGATTGTATAAAGTAGGTGCTGAGACAGAACTCCATACAGACGCATCGAAATTCGGGTTCGGGAGTGTCCTACTGCAGCGCGACAGCACTGACGGTGCATTACACCCAGTTTATTACGCGAGCGGTAAAACGAATATCGCAGAAACGAATTACACTAGCTATGAGTTAGAATGCTTAGCAATTATCAGGTCCTTGCGGAAGTTTCGCATTTATTTACTAGGTATACCGTTCAAAATCGTAACAGACTGTCGTGCGTTCGCCCTAACAATGCGAAAGAAGGATCTTTGTGTACGTGTAGCACGATGGGCGCTATTACTCGAAGAATTTCGGTACACAATCGAGCATCGTTCAGGAAATAGTATGCGTCATGTAGATGCACTCAGTCGCTACCCACTACCCGAATGTATGTTGATAAGCGAAAGCGACGACAGCATAAGCGCGCGATTAAAAGAAGCTCAAGCGTCGGATGAAGATATTAGTAAACTCGTTAACGCAATAAGGGAAAAGCCGATCGACGGGTACTGCGTACAGGGCGGTCTTTTATTCAAAGCCATAGAAGGGGACTATAAGTTGGTAGTACCGAAGTCAATGCAAAATAG
>JAOPTO010002066.1:0-10438 GCA_033822845.1 Tetrapedia diversipes | reverse complement strand
CACGTCCTTCAATCAGATGTCCTCCAGGCACAGGATCGTGTAATTAGGCAAGCTGCAGTACTAGACCTAGATATAACAGACCACCTCCATCGCACTCATGTCCTGCACTTGGGAAAGCATGGAATCAGGCACTCCGCATCACTAGAGCTAGATATTACGCGGCACCTGCTTCATACTCATGTTCGGCGTATGGAATAGCGCGGATTCATGCAAAAGGCAGTATAAGGCGTACATATAACGTGCCACGTCCTTCAAGCAGATGTTCTCCAGGCACGGGAACGTGTAATTAGGCAAGCTGCAGTACTAGACCTAGATATAACGGACCATCTCCTTCGTACTCGTGTTCTGCAGATTGTAAAGCATGGATTCAGGCAAACCGCACTACTAGAGCTAGATGTAACGTGCCACCTGCTTCATATTCATGTTCTTCCTGTGGGAAAGCGTGGATTCATGCAAAAGGCAATATAAGGCGTAGATATATCGTGCCACGTCGTTGAAGCAGATTTTCTCCAGGCACAGGATCGTGTAATTAGGCAAACAGCAGCACTAGACCTAGATATAACGGACCACCTCATTCGTACTCATGTTCTGCAAATTGGAAAGCATGGATTCAGGCAAACCGCACTACTAGAGCTAGATTCAACGTGCCACCTGCTTCATATTCATGTTCTTCCTATGGGAAAGCGTGGATTCATGCAAAAGGCAATATAAGGCGTAGATATATCGTGCCACGTCGTTGAAGCAGATGTTCTCCAGGCACAGGATCGTGTAATTAGGCAAACAGCAGTACTAGACCTAGATATAACAGACCACCTCCATCGCACTCATGTCCTGCACTTGGGAAAGCATGGAATCAGGCACTCCGCACCACTAGAGCTAGATATTACGCGGCACCTGCTTCATATTCATGTTCCGCGTATGGAAAAGCGCGGATTCATGCAAAAGGCTGTATAAGGCGTACATATAACGTGCCACGTCCTTCAAGCAGATGTTCTCCAGGCACGGGATCGTGTAATTAGGCAAGCTGCAGTACTAGACCTAGATATAACGGACCATCTCCTTCGTACTCGTGTTCTGCAGATTGGAAAGCATGGATTCAGGCAAACCGCACAACTGGACTTAGATATAACGTGCCACCTGCTTCATACTCATGTTCTGCCTATGGAAATGCGCGGATTAATGCGAAATGCAGTACAAGCCATCGATATACCGTTCTACGTCATTCAAGCAGATGTTCCCCAGGCACAGGATCGTGTAATTAGGCATACTGCAGTACTAGACATAGATATAACGGACCATCTCCTTCGTACTCATGTTCTGCAGATTGGAAAGCATGGATTCAGGCAAACCGCACCACTAGACCTAGATATAACGTGCCACCTGCTTCATACTTATGTTCTGCTTACGGGAAAGCGCGAATTATTGCAAAATGCAGTACAAGGCATCGATATACCGTTCTGCGTCCTTCAAGCAGGTTTTCCCCAGGCACAGGATCGTGTAATTAGGCAAACTGCAGCACTAGACCTAGATATAACGGACCACCTCCTTCGTACTAATGTTCCGCAGATTGGAAAGCATGGATTCAGGCAAACCGCACTACTGGACCTTGATATAACGTGCCACCTGCTTCATACTTATGTTCTGCCTACGGGAAAGCGCGAGTTATTGCAAAATGCAGTACAAGGCATCGATATACCGTGCCACGTCCTTCAAGCAGATGTCCTCCAGGCACAGGATCGTGTAATTAGGCAAACTGCAGTACTAGACCTAGATATAACGGACCACCTCTATCGTACTCATGTTCGGCAGATTGGAATGCATGGATTCAGGCAAACCGCAATACTAGACCTAGATATAACGTGCCACCTGCTTGATACTCATGTTCTGCGTATGGGAAAGCGCGGATTCATGCAAAAGGCAGTACAAGGCATAGATATACCGTGCTACGTCCTTCAAGCAGATGTTCTCCAGGCACAGGATCGTGTAATTAGGCAAGCTGCAGTACTAGACCCAGATATAACGGCCCACCTCCTTGGTACTCATGTTCTGCAGATTGGAAAGCATGGATTCAGGCAAACCGCAATACTAGACCTAGATATAACGTGCCACCTGCTTCATATTCATGTTCTGCCAATGGGAAAGCGCGGATTCATGCAAAAGGCAATATAAGGCTTAGATATAACGTGCCACGTCCTTCAAGCAGATGTTCTCCAGGCACAGGATCGTGTATTTTGGCGAACTGCAGTACTAGACCTAGATATAACGGACCACCACCTTCGTACTCATGTTCTGCAGATTGGATATCATGGATTCAGGCAAACCGCACTACTAGACTTAGATATAACGTGCCACCTGCTTCATGCTCATATTCTTCCTATGGGAAAGCGTGGATTCATGCAAAAGGCAATATAAGGCGTATATATAACGTGCCACGTCCTTCAAACAGATGTTCTCCAGGCACAGGATCGTGTAATTAGGCAAACTGCAGTACTGGACCTAGATATAACGGACCATCTCCTTCGTACTCATGTTCTGCAGATTGGAAAGCATGGATTCAGGCAAACCGCAATACTAGACCTAGATATATAATGCCACCTGCTTCATACTCATGTTCTGCCTATGGGAAAGCGCGGATTCATGCAAAAGGCAGTATAAGGCATAGATATACCGTGCCACGTCCTTCAAACAGATGTTCTCCAGGCACAGGATCATGTAATTATGCAAACTGCAGTACTTGACCTAGATATAACCGACCTCCTCCTTCGTATTCATTTTCTGCAGATTGGAATCCATGAATTCAAGCAAACCGCACTCCTAGACATAGATATAACGTGCCACCTGCTTCATACTCATGTTCTGCCTATGGAAATGCGCGGATTAATGCAAAATGCAGTACAAGACATCGATATACCTTTCTACGTCCTTCAAGCAGATGTTCTCCAGGCACAGGATCGTGTAATTAGGCAGGCTTCGGTACTAGGCCTAGATATAACGGACCACCTCCTTCGTACCCTTGTTCTGCAGATGGGAAAGCATGGATTCAAGCAAACCGCAGTACTGGACCTAGATATTACGTGCCACCTGCTTCATACTCATGTTCTGCCTATGGAAATGCGCGGATTAATGCAAAATGCAGTACAAGGCATCGATATACTGTTCGACGTCCTTCAAGCAGATGTTCCCCAGGCACAGGATCGTGTAATTAGGCAAACTGCAGTACTAGTCCTAGATAAAACGGACCATCTCCTTCGTACTCATGTTCTGCAGATTGGAAAGCATGGATTCAGGCAAACCGCACAACTGAACTTAGATATAACGTGCCACCTGCTTCATACTCATGTTCTTCCGATGGGAAAGCGTGGATTCATGCAAAAGGCAATATAAGGCGTAGATATAACGGACCACCTCCTTCAAACTCATGTTCTGCAGATTAGAAAGCATGGATTGAGGCAAACGGCACTACTACGCCTAGATGTAACGTGCCACCTGCTTCATACTCATGTTCTTCCTATGGGAAAGCGTGGTTTCATGCAAAAGGCAATATAAGGCGTAGATATAACGTGCCACGTCCTTCAAGCAGATGTTCTCCAAGCACAGGATCGTGTAATTAGGCAAACCGCAGTACTAGACCTAGATATAACGGACCACCTCCTTCGTACTCATGTTCTGCAGATGGAAAGGCATGGATTCAAGCAAACCGCACTACTAGACTTAGATATAACGTGCCACCTGCTTCATACTCATGTTCTTCCTATGGAAAAGCGCGGATTCATGCAAAAGGCAATATAAGGCTTAGATATATCGTGCCACGTCCTTCAAGCAGATGTTCTCCAGGCACAGGATCGTGTAATTAGGCAAACTGCAGTACTAGACCTAGATATGACGGACCACCTCCTTCGTACTCATGTTCCGCAGATTGGAAAGCAAGGATTCAAGCAAACCCCACTCCCAGACTTAGATCGAACGTGCCACCTGCTTCATACTCATGTTCTTCCTATGGGAAAGCGTGGATTCATGCAAAGGGCAATATAAGGCGTAGATATAACGTTTCACGTCCTTCAATCAGATGTTCTCCAGGCACGGGATCATGTAATTAGGCAAACTGCAGTACTTGACCTAGATATAACGGACCACCTCCTTCGTACTCATGTTCTGCAGATTGGATAGCATGGATTCAGGCAAACCGCACTACTGGACCTAGATATAACGTGCCACCTGCTTCATCCTTATGTTCTACCTACGGGATAGCGCGGATTAATGCAAAATGCAGTACAAGGCATCGATATACCGTTCTACGTCCTTCAAGCAGATGTTCACTAGGCACAGGATCGTGTACTTAGGCAAACCGCAGTACCAGGCATAGATATAACGGACCACCTTCTTCGTACTCATGTTCTGCAGATTGGATATCATGGATTCAGGCAAACCGCACTACTAGACCTAGATATAACGTGCCACCTGCTTCATACTTATGTTCTTCCTACGGGAAAGCGCGGATTAATGCAAAATGCAGTACAAGGCATAGATATACAGTTCTACGTCCTTCAAGCAGATGTTCTCTAGGCACAGCATCGTGTATTTAGGCAAACCGCAGTACTAGACATAGATATAACGGACCACCTCCTTCGTAATCATGTTCTGCAGATGGGAAGGCATGGATTCAAGCAAACCGCACTACTAGAGTTAGATATAACGTGCCACCTGCTTCATACTCATGTTCTTCCTATGGGAAAGCGTGGATTCATGCAAAAGGCAGTACAAGGCATAGATATACCGTGCTACGTCCTTCAAGCAGATGTTCTCCAGGCACAGGATCGTGTAATTAAGCAAACTGCAGTACTAGACCTAGATATAACGGACCATCTCCTTCGTACTCATGTTCTGCAGATTGGAAAGCATGGATTCAGGCAAACCGCACAACTGGACTTAGATATAACGTGCCACCTGCTTCATACTCATGTTCTGCCTATGGAAATGCGCGGATTAATGCAAAATGCAGTACAAGCCATCGATATACCGTTCTACGTCATTCAAGCAGATGTTCCCCAGGCACAGGATCGTGTAATTAGGCAAACCGCAGTACCAGACCTAGATATAACAGACCACCTCCTTCGATCTCATGTTCTGCATATTGGATATCATGGATTCAGGCAAACCGCACTACTAGACCTAGATATAACGTGACACCTGCTTCATACTTATGTTCTGCCTACGGGAAAGCGCGGATTAATGCAAAATGCAGTACAAGGCATCGATATACCGCTCTACGTCCTTCAAGCAGATGTTCAACAGGCACTGGATCGTGTATTTAGGAAAACTGCAGTACTAGACATAGATATAACGGACCACCTCCTACGTACTAATGTTCCGCAGATTGGAAAGCATGGATTCAGGCAAACCGCACTACTGGACCTTGATATAACGTGCCACCTGCTTCATACTTATGTTCTGCCTACGGGAAAGCGCGGTTTAATGCAAAATGCAGTACAAGGAATCGATATACCGTTCTACGTCCTTCAAGCAGATGTTTACTAGGCACAGGATCCTGTATTTAGGCAAGCTGCAGTACATGACCTAGATATAACGGACCACCTCCTTCGTACTCATGTTCTGCAGATTGGAAAGCATGGATTCAAGCAATCCGCACTCCTAGACTTAGATATAACGTGGCACCTGCTTCATACTCATGTTCTTCCTATGGGAAAGCGTGGATTCATGCAAAAGGCAATATAAGGCGTAGATATAACGTGCCACGTCCTTCAAGCAGATGTTCTCCAGGCACGGGATCGTGTAATTAGGCAAGCTGCAGTACTAGACCTAGATATAACGGACCATCTCCTTCGTACTAGTGTTCTGCAGATTGTAAAGCATGGATTCAGGCAAACCGCACTACTAGAGCTAGATGTAACGTGCCACCTGCTTCATATTCATGTTCTTCCTATGGGAAAGCGTGGATTCATGCAAAAGGCAATATAAGGCGTAGATATATCGTGCCACGTCGTTGAAGCAGATTTTCTCCAGGCACAGGATCGTGTAATTAGGCAAACAGCAGCACTAGACCTAGATATAACGGACCACCTCATTCGTACTCATGTTCTGCAAATTGGAAAGCATGGATTCAGGCAAACCGCACTACGAGACCTAGATATAACATGCCACCTTCTTCATACTCATGTTCTGCCTATGGGAAAGCGCGGATTCATGCAAAAGGCAATATGAGGCGTAGATGTAACGTGCCACGTCCTGCAAGCAGATGTTCTCCTGGCACAGGGTCGTGTAATTAGGAAAACTGCAGTTCCAGACCTAGATATAACAGACCACCTCCTTCGTACTCATGTTCTGCAGATGGGAAGGCATGGATTCAGGCAAATCGCAATCCTTGACCTAGATATAACGTGCCACCTGCTTCATACTCATGTTCTGCCTATGGAAAAGCGCGGATTCATGCAAAAGGCAGTATAAGGCATAGATATACCGTGCTACGTCCTTCAAGCAGACGTTCTCCAGGCACAGGATCGTTTAATTAGGCAAACCGCAGTACTAGACCTAGATATAACGGACCACCTCCTTCGTACTCATGTTCTGCAGATGGGAAGGCATGGATGCAGGCAAACCGCACTACTAGACCTAGATATAACGTGCCACTTGCTTCATACTCATGTTCTTCCTATGGGAAAGCGTGGATTCATGCAAAAGGCAATATAAGGCGTAGATATAACGTGCCACGTCCTTCAAGCAGATGTTCTCCAGGCACAGGATCGTGTAATTAGGCAAGCTGCAGTACTAGACCTAGATATAACGGACCATCTCCTTCGTACTCGTGTTCTGCAGATTGTAAAGCATGTATTCAGGCAAACCGCAATACTAGACCTAGATACAACGTGCACCTGCTTCATACTCACTTTCTGCGTATGGGAAAGCGCGGATTCTTGCAAATGGCAACATGAGGCGTTGATTTAACGTGCTACGTCCTTCTAACGGATGTTCTCCTGGCACAGGATCGTGTATTTAGGCAAACTGCAGTACTAGACATAGATATAACGGACCTCCGCATTCCTACTCATGTTCTACTGATGGGAAATCATGGATTCAGGCGAACCGCACTACTAGACTTAGATTTAACGTGCCACCTGCTTCATACTGATGTTCTTCCTATGGGAAAGCGTGGGTTCATTTAAAAGTCAACATAAGGCGTATATATAACGTGCCACTTCCTTCAAGCAGTTGTTCTCCATTCACAGGATCGTGTAATTAGGCAAACTGCAGTACTGGACCTAGATATAACGGACTACCTCCTTCGTACTAATGTTCCGCAGATTGGAAAGCATGGATTCAGGCAAACCGCAATACTAGACCTAGATATATCGTGCCACCTGCTTCGTACTCATGTTCTGCCTATGGCAAAGCGCGGCTTCATGCAAAAGGCAGTATAAGGCATAGATATACCGTGCCACGTCCTTCAAGCAGATGTTCTCCAGTCACAGGATCATGTAATTAGGCAAACTGCAGTACTTGATCTAGATATAACCGACCACCTCCTTCGTACTCATGTTCTGCAGATTGGAAAGCATGGATTCAGGCAAACCGCACTACTGGACCTAGATATAACGTGCCACCTGCTTCATACTCATGTTCTGCCTATGGGAAATCGCGGATTCATGCAAAAGGCAGTATAAGGCATAGATATACCGTTCTGCTTCCTTGAAGCAGATGTTCAACAGGCACAGGATCGTGTATTTAGGCAAACCACGGTACTAGACGTAGATATAACGGACCACCACCTTCGTACCCTTGTTCTGCAGATGGGAAAGCATGGATTCAAGCAAACCGCACTACTGGACCTAGATATAACGTGCCACCTGCTTCATACTCATGTTCTGCCTATGGAAATGCGCGGATTAATGCAAAATGCAGTACAAGCCATCGATATACCGTTCTACGTCATTCAAGCAGATGTTCCCCAGGCACAGGATCGTGTAATTAGGCATACTGCAGTACTAGACATAGATATAACGGACCATCTCCATCGTACTCATGTTCTGCAGATTGGAAAGCATGGATTCAGGCAAACCGCACAACTGAACTTAGATATAACGTGCCACCTGCTTCATACTCATGTTCTTCCGATGCGAAAGCGTGGATTCATGCAAAAGGCAATATAAGGCGTAGATATAACGGACCACCTCCTTCAAACTCATGTTCTGCAGATTAGAAAGCATGGATTGAGGCAAACGGCACTACTACGCCTAGATGTAACGTGCCACCTGCTTCATACTCATGTTCTTCCTATGGGAAAGCGTGGGTTCATGCAAAATGCAGTACAAGGCATCGATATACCGTTCTACGTCCTTCAAGCAGATGTTCACTAGGCACAGGATCGGGTATTTAGGCAAACCGCAGTACTAGACATAGATTTAAAGGTCCACCTCCTTTGTACTCATGTTCTGCAGATGGGAAGGCATGGATTCAAGCAAACCGCACTACTAGACATAGATATAACGTGCCACCTGCGTCATACTCATGTTCTTCGTATGGGAAAGCGGGGATTCATGTAAAAGGCAATATAAGGCGTAGATATAACGTGCCACGTCCTTCAAGCAGATGTTCTCCAGGCACAGGATCGTGTAATTAGGCAAACCACAGTACTAGACTTAGATGTAAAGGACCACCTCCTTCGTACTAATGTTCTACAGATTGGAAAGCATGGATTCAGGCAAACCGCACTACTGGACCTTGATATAACGTGCCACCTGCTTCATACTTATGTTCTGCCTACGGGAAAGCGCGAGTTATTGCAAAATGCAGTACAAGGCAACGATATACCGTGCCACGTCCTTCAATCAGATGTCCTCCAGCCACAGGATCGTGTAATTATGCAAACTGCGGTACTAGACCTAGATATAACGGACCACCTCCTTCGAACTCATGTTCTGCATTTTGGATATCATGGATTCAGGCAAACCGGACTACTAGACCTAGATATAACGTGCCACCTGCTTGATATTCATGTTCTACCTATGGGAAAGCGTGGGTTCATGCAAAAGGCAACATAAGGCGTAGATATAACGTGCCACGTCCTTCAGGCAGATGTTCTCCAGGCACAGGATCGTGTACTTAGGCAAGCTGCAGTACTAGACCTAGATATAACGGACCTCCTCCTTCGTACTCATGTTCTGCAGATTGGAAAGCATGGATTCAGGCAAACCGCACTACTAGACCTAGATATAACGTGCCACCTGCTTCATACTAATGTTCTGCCTACGGGAAAGCGCGGATTAATGCAAAATGCAGTACAAGGCATCGATATACGGTGCTACGTCCTTCAAGCAGATGTTCTCCGGGAACAGGATCATGTAATTAGGCAAACTGCAGTACTTGACCTAGATATAACGGACCACCTCCTTCGTACTCATGTTCTGCAGATTGGAAAGCATGGATTCAAGCCAACCGCACTACTAGACTTCGATATAACGTGCCACCTGCTTCGTACTCATGTTCTTCCTATGGGAAAGCGTGGATTCATGCAATAGGCAATATAATGCGTAGGTATAACGTGCCACGTCCTTCAAACTGATGTTCTCCAGGCACATGATCATGTAATTAGGCAAACTGCAGTACTTGACCTAGATATAACGGACCATATCCTTCGTACTCATGTTCTGCAGAAGGGAAGGCATGGATTCAAGCAAACAGCACTACTAGACTTAGATATAACGTGCCACCTGCTTCATACTCATGTTCTTCCTATGGAAATGCGTGGATTAATGCAAAATGCAGTACAAGGCATCGATATACCGTTCTACGTCCTTCAAGCAGATGTTCTCCAGGCACAGGATCGTGTAATTAGGCAAACTGCAGTACTAGACCTAGATATAACGGACCATCTCCTTCGTACTCATGTTCTGCAGATTGGAAAGCATGGATTCAGGCAAACCGCACTATTGGACCTAGATATAAAGTGCCACCGGCTTCATACTCATGTTCTGCCTATGGAAAAGCGCGGATTCATGCAAAAGCAGTATAAGGCATAGATATACCGTGCTACGTCCTTCAAGCAGATGTTCTCCCGGCACAGGATCATGTAATTAGGCAAACTGCAGTACTTGACCTAGATATAACGGACCATATCCTTCGTACTCATGTTCTGCAGATAGGAAGGCATGGATTCAAGCAAACCGCACTACTAGACATAGATATAACGTGCCACCTGCTTCATACTCATTTTCTACCTAAGGGAAAGCGTGGATTCATGCAAATGGCAATATAAGGCGTAGATATAACGTGCCACGTCCTTCAAACAGATGTTCTCCAGGCGCAGGATCATGTAATTAGGCAAACTGCAGTACTTGACCTAGATATAACCGACCACTCCCTTCGTACTCATTTTCTACAGATATGAAAGCATGGATTCAGGCAAACGCCCTCCTAGACATAGATA
>JAOPTO010002065.1:0-36507 GCA_033822845.1 Tetrapedia diversipes | reverse complement strand
GACTACGCGCCGCGATGACGGTACGCCACGGCGCGGTGGCGATCACGCGAAGTGGATCCTTACCGCTCTCCTTTTCTCCAAAGAATAAAAATTACAGAACGAAGAATGAAACTATGTAACTAATTGGGAACTTTAACTGGAAAGACACTACCAACTAAAATACCAAAAGATACAGAACCGACAAAAAAGGAAAGATGTTATTAGTGTATAATGGAGGCTAAAAGCAGACGCATAAAATATAATAGTTTATTAAAATCAATGCAAAATTGTTACAAATGCAAAAACCATATTTGCGGAAAACATTCATTTAATACTGTACTTTGCCATTCATGTTTATCAGGAGAATCAAGTTCAAACTAGCTGCACGTTACTATACTATTTTATAATAGTATTTAATTTTATAAATATACATAAATCAATACAAATTGAACGCAAAAAAGAATGTTGTCTTGTTTACAAACTATAGCATATTCTAACATTGCAAAAAAATTGCCAAAAAACAACTTTTTCCAGGATAAATGTGTAAAAAGAAGTGTGGGTTCGAGGAACCCTCCCCCTTAGGAATTCGCGTAACACATCGAGACTCAGGAGTTCTAGGGTTAAGGGTTGACTGGTTAAGTGATACAAGATTGTTTCCTTTTCCATCACACATGAATACTTTTACATTAAAAACGAGTGCCTATACTTTTATTAAACAGAATATTATTGCTTTGGAAAAATAGAAACATAGAGTCACGTGAAAGAGTTAAATTAGAATTTACTGTATACTGTATATTTTTGTGATTATTCATATTAATAATAATTAATAACCTTAAGAACCGTCTTTTACGCCATAATTTCTCAAAGATTTCGATTTACTTAACATTGAACAGAAATACACATTATGAATGATCAATATTCAAGTTCCTCGAACTTTAAGAACTTTCGAAGTTACTAATAACTCGTTTAATTAAAGCATTTTGAAACAGTTCGAAATGAAGTTTTCCGAATTAATTCCAGAACCGGTGAAATTTTCTACCTCGACTAAAATCACTTATATTAAATGTCATTTAGTTTAGTTAAGTGATATACTAAAATTTACATATATGACTATTTAACATTTAAGCCTATTAACCCTTAGCACTCGAGAGGTAATTGTTAATCGTCTAATGATACTAACTTCAAAAATTTTCAAATTCCAAATATTTATTAAGATTCGCCTATATTAAACGTCATTTAGTTTAGTTAAGTGATATACTAAAATTTACATATGTGACTGTTTAACCTCTGCACCTAACTAATAAACAAACTGTCTAAAGTCTGAAAATTTGCGACACTATCATTTGGTGACTAACAGTCGCATCTCGAGCGCAAAAGGTTAATAAATAATCTGACTAAGGTCTGAAAATTTGCGAAACTATCATTTGACGAATAACAGTCGCCTCTCGAGCGCAGAGGATTAATCCTTAAAAGCAGCGTTACCGACACCCTGATGTCACAAATGTGCCAAAGAAAACTTGCCGCTTTTGTTCCGCATAAGACGGAACACTAAGCTTCTCTAACAAAGAAAATGTTTTTGAAAGAAACTATCTCGACAGTCTGTAGTTTCCTTCCGCTGGTAGCCTCATTAAAATTATGCAATCACGCTTCGTTAGCTCGCTGATTGCTTTCATTCCGCTGAGGCACCCGTACGCGCCTGATGCCTCTCTTTGTCCGCTCGTTTGTTCGTTACGCGTCGCTTGCGTTATTGATCCCCGAACCGATTTAAAGCGACTAACTGGTCGAACATAACTGCGCGATAATCATTCGTGCATGATTCTTCCATCCACACGCGGATGGAGAACCGTCCGTGTGAATTTGGTTGTGGCGAACAGATACAGGTGCTCACCACGTTCCCTGTCACGTGTACCGTTTTCTGTACACGTTAAAATTCATCTCCACGTTAAATGATATTGTTCAAGTACGTTCCTGCAAAGGTCGTGGTATTTTAAATACGTGTAGGCAATTAAGTAATCAATGGAGCCTTTGTATAGGAGAGCGGCAAAGAATAACGAATGCCGATTGCCATTGCTTTCTTTAGGCGACCACGGATTAGGCTTCGAGGTGTCGCCGTGTTATTTTTTCGGGGCCGCGTTATCTTCCGGCGCCGTTTTAACCAGTTAACTGTGATTGACGAGTATACTCGTCATGGAGAAGTGGCACGATTTTGTGTGTTGACGAGTATACTCGTCATGCGTATAAAGTAGTGTCCATTGGCTATTTAAATTGTAATTTTTGAGAAAATCAAAACATATTCTCAAATTTCAAGATGTTTAGAATATTTTGAGGCTAGGCCGGAATAAAACAAACGAATAAAAAATATAAATAATTTGAGATAAGCTCATGCGCTCCCGCATGCACCGGCTGAAACAGCTTATTAGTTCACGTAACGAATTTATTATGTGCGATGATAACGTTTTTTAGATGTTAGCGTAGAAAGGACAAACGCAAAAGTAGGGAAGCTAACTTATTATAAGATTCCTTCAGGGATGGTCCGCCACAGGACAACAGGAATTTAAATTCTTATCTTTATATGTATTTAATTTTTCTTGTGTTTTTCGTTTAATATGTATGTAATATATGTTTGTGTTAACCAAATGAGTAGATATTAGTAATGAAATTGTCAATTTTATATAATAAACCCTTCTTTTTGATCCAATATTTTTAGAGCGACACTTACTCTGTGATTGACGAGTATACTCGTCATCGCTCAATTTTCACGACACATATAAGTGCGCGCTTTAAAAAGGGGGCGCCACAGTTAACTGGTTAAACAACGCCTGCGTTGTAGGGATAAACAGTCGCGGCCGTAAACCTGATTCCCGAAGAAAATGTGGACGGCCGATATCCTAGAAGCAAACGCGTGGGGATATCGAAGGCGGGCATTTTTCCGAAGGTCCTGATTGGTAAGGACAGGAACCGCCTATCAGGCTCGAGATAGATAAATAGGAAGACTCGCGATAATTAGGGTTAATTCGTCAATTCGTTAGTTCGTTCATGAGATAGAGTTCATAGATAGTTCAGAGTATATAGTTCACGGTGCGTTAATATAAGTCGTTGCACTAGCTCGTAATTTAGGTAAAAGCCCATCGGCCAATAGAATAATTTCCTACATACGAAAAGTTTATTTGTTGGAATGGACCTTATTTCCTATGTATTGGTGTTGGGAACAATTAGTGTGAATGGTTGGTATGTGTGTGGTGTATGAAAGTATGTTGGCAAGAATGAGTGTGTTCTGAATGATTGCTGTATGGTATGATCTTCACTTCGGTTTTGAGATCTGAGAGAGCAAGTAAGTAAGAAAGACAAAAGGAAAGTAAAATTAAAGATTGCATAAAATTAAGATAAAAGATAAGAAAACGTTATTGTAATTATTAATTAAATCTGTGTTGTTATTATTATTATTATTAAACATTAAAATTTAAAAGGTTTTCATTCCTCCATTAAAACTAAAAATACTATCCCTGACCACGTCGAAATCTAACAATTGGATTTCTTGTCCGGAAAGTTCGTGCCGATTTTTGATAGGTGGCATAAGTCTGTATTATTGCGAAATAAATATTTTTTGAAAACTCCTCGAAGATGCCTCGACTGCGACAAACTAAATAAATGAAGTTTAATTTAAGCGAATCTTAGTAAATATTTTGCGCTTGAAAGTCTTTGAAGTTAATATTATTAGACGGCAAACAGTCATCTCTTGGGTGCAAAGGGTTAACCCTCGGAAGATTTTATTGTGAAACGTGCTGAAATCGGGTCGCACGGTTTCCCAATTGGTTCCAGAGAAGGAATTTCAAAAAAGTTCGATCCGGTCGCGTGAAAATGCTGAATAGAAACCAACTTTTTTACGTGGATAATAAAAAGGGTCGAAGCAGTTCGAAAAACAAGAGTAATATCACTGAAGCCATTTTAATTCGGTAAAAGAAAGTCTCACTCGTGAATTTCACCCTCATTGGTGATATACAGTGACTCACGAAATTCATCGAATACTTTCTTTTCCCGGATCTTTTACTTAATTCAAATACAGTTGCTGACGTTGAATTATAGTAATTGATTGAAAAGTACAGAAGGTATGAAGAACAGTACTTATCAAAGGAATAATTGAATACTGAAGTAGCGTTTGATAAAAAGTATGTTATACAGATAAGTTTGAAAAAACCTAATCCAAGTCTATTGAACGACCATCTCTCTATTGACTCTGAGTCACTAAGAAATCTTACCTACTCCCCTTAACTGCATGAAACTAACAGTAACCTAAATTCAAGACTATTGATAAGTTGGCTATTGCTAACAGGAGCAATACTGATAGGAGTCTGCGTCCAATATTGGGCGTTATAGAACCATGGATGGGGCTATTACTCTTTCAATAACCAGCGCCTGCACTGTAAGACAAGCAGGAAGACCAGCGAAGGGAGAGTACAAGCCTATACATTACTTAAACAACTCAACTCTGTCTTTCCAATTTTGACACCTGATTGCAACATTATCAACCTCATCAAGAGCAATCCTTTTCGCTACACAAGGCGATTACAATAAAGTCGGGAAGTCTCTCGAGAGCAACGCCCCTGAGCCCTGTTTAGCTGCAAGAACCCCGACAAACGAAACAAGACGTGTAGTTTAACCCCTTGACTACGGCAGACTTTGATATGTACTGGTCATACTATACGGCAGGGATTGAGTTACGATGTGCGCCGAGGACGGCGAATTTTTGGTGTCAGAAAGCCAAACTATGTGAAGCGCCTATAGGCGCTCTCAGTGTCAGAAAGTCAAACTGTGTCGAGCGCCTGTAGGCGCTCTCAGTATCACAAACGCAAAATTTCTAAGCGCCTACAGGCGCCCACAGTAGTCAAGGGGTTAAGGCAATAAAATTCGAACGTTCCATTAGCAATTATTTTACGACACGTTGATAAAAATCAGCATTTCGTTTGGGATCATGAAACACCCAAAATGCCACCGCAGGGTTAATATCAAACAGTAGGTGCACAGGAACAGCGACAACCCTCGATAAACTGCTTTCAAGTCTCAATATTGGCAGCCCTGTCATGAGACCAGGAATTCACGGCGTGCACAGGACATTACGTTAATTGCACTCGTGTAATTTATGTCATTGAGACCAACTGGAACAAAGCAGAGACTGTTAATGCGGCCCGACGCGAAACGTCGTGTTGTCGAATCACGAATCATGCAATTGCAAGCCCAAAGAGCCATTTCGTCGAATTGAAAGTGATCGTGCATCGTTTGCGTGTCGACTACGAAAAATCGTTCTTCTCGCAGGGATTATTCCATGCTGAATTAGATAAACCTTTTCAGCAAATACAGGGTGTACCAGATCGAAACCAATAAGCTCTGCCAAGATATTTGGGAGGTTATTCTGAGCAAAAAATGTTATATATGTAGGAAATTGTACTTTTATTTATTTAGTAGAGTGGATGATTGGGCTGAGATGTGAATAAAATAAAAGTGAAGTACTTAGAATATTAATAATATATGTGTAATATGCGGAGGCTTATGGAAGCCACAAAGCAATTCAATTCGTCTAAAAAAAATAGAGTATTTTATTATAAAAGAAATAAGTGTAACTAATTTACAATATTTAAACGTGGTTGTCTAACCTAAACAAATAGACAATCGGTAATTAAAAGTATAAGCTTCTCACTCTTAATAGGCCTATAACACTATCCTACACTAATCTAGTTAATACTATTTTCGCTATCGCTATTTCACCATGAAAGAATCTTTCTATCTATTCAGAAAGCTGAAAATCTCGTTAGTCTCTCAATCTTTCTTTATCTCTATCTCTTCTGCCGCCGCTTGGCTTATACTCCCCTCTTGGTGGCGAGTCATCACACAAGCACAAAGTTTACGTATGTATTTAAAATAATTTAATAGTAACCACTTAAACGACTTTACAATTTAGCAACGACTACGTTCCTACTTTCTTCAAAATTACACACAATTTTTCCCGTCATATATTCTTCCAAACCCTCATTTCCTTTCTGTCTAATTCTAAACCTTTCTAACTCGATGCATTCGGTCACGTTCACCCAAAATTCCTCTTCAGTCGTACAGTTTTCTCAAGTGCTCATCTTTCGTGGCTTAGAAACACTCGAGTCCAAATATTGTCCAATCAATGAGTCCAACTCAACCATTTTTCACACTTTCCTAAACTCGCATCCACTTGATAGAAACCAATCTATCGCATTCCTACATTATTTGTATTCGATCATTTTAACACTTTGCCGACCGCTCGTGGCTTAACTTATTGCATACGCATTCTCGATCGGCTCATTTTGGCGTGGATCCACCGTTAACACGTTAAGAGCCACGCCGGTCCCTTGGGACCGGCGACAGATTTTTCGTTTGTCGTGTGTCGGTCCTTGCGTACTTGTGAGACTGAACATTTAAATTAGGCGATATCGGTTTTTGTTTGGTCAATGCTTCAAGGAAAAGAATATAATACTTAAAAACATTAATGTAATTTATTAAAACAAGATAAGCAAAGGTGAGGTTTCTGGGTACGTTACCTGACATTTGTTTATGTTCTGGCCCGCCTGACGACTAACTATGGCTTAAATGGAACGGCACAGAAATTCGGCGTGGCGCTTAACGTGTTAATGGATCGATTACAATGATTTTCTACGTGTAATTAATAGTTTAACATTTCTTTACAGTATATATACGATGTCATTCAAAATAGTCGCCTTCGTGTAAGAAAACATTACAAAATTTACAGATTGAGCGTGCAAACGCCGATTAATAGCCTTCCGACCGGTAAAGTGTTAATATATTTAGACCTGTCCTTATGCCACCTATCAAAAATCGACACGAACTTTCCGGACAGTCCAATATTTGTTAAAATGTAAATAAATTAGCATGTGACCTGAAAGTTACACGGGTCCATAGAGGGTTAATTAGAAGCGAATATGGCGGGGGAACTTCGGTTGTCGTTTGAAGAGGAATCGACCGGCGACAAAGCGGAACCAGACGGACGGGAAGAAGCGTCGTTGTGGATGAATCACGGGCACAAAGGCCATCCCAGCGAAATCCATTATCAGGAAAGATCGGACTTCTGTGTTCACCTCGAGGAACGTCCTCGGACTCAATGGCTTTGCGGGCTATACAGGGTGTTCGGACAAAGTTGAGAGAAAATTGAAGAGGTAACTCTATGCAACATTCTAAGACGAAAATCAAGAGTAACAATATTACGTTTGACGCTTTATTTATTAGTTATAAGCAACTAAAGAAACGGGCTACTTTACGCCTGAGAGCAGGCAAAGTGGGCAACACGATAGGTAACGTCAATGACTACGCAGTGATGCTCAGTCGTAAGAATTAACATCACCAAATTTTGTTTTAACATTCTAGATTGCACATAGTAATAATGTATTTAATTAATTATACATATATACAGGGTGCTTGGATGAAACTGAGACAAAATTGAAGGGACAACTCTATGCAACATTCTAAAACGAAAATCAAGAATAACAATATTGCGTTTGATGCTTTGTTTATTAGTTATAAGCTATGAAAAGAACGGGCTACTTTACGCCTGAGAGCAGGCAAACGGAGTAACATGGTAGGTAACGTCAATGACTATGCAAGGATGCTCAGTTGTGACTGTTATATATTTACTCTTTAATTTCACTGATCTAGCAATGATCTGGCACACGTTTTAGAAACAGGTGTTTTATTAAATAACCAATAAATGTTTCACAAGTAATATTTTATTTCTAACTAAACAAAAACAATATTATCCTTTTCACGGACCCGAGCTTATGTAAAAAGCATCGACTCAGAAAGTATATGTATATTCTAAACTACACCAATGCATTTTTCATCAATCGATGGATCGAGGATCGATTACTCTCTCTACAGTAAATATGTGAATTTCTGCAGCTATTCAGAAGAAGCCATATTCCGAACGTAATTACAATTGAGCATTACTGCGTAGTCATTGACGTTACCCACCGTGTTGCCCGTTTGCCTGCTCTCAGGCGTAAATTAGCCCGTTTCTTTAGTTGCTTATAACTAATAAACAAAGCGTCAAACGCAACATTGTTACTCTTGATTTTCGTCTTATAATGTTGCTTAGAGTTACCTCTTCAATTTTCTCCCAGCTTCGTGTGAACACCCTGTATAGTGTTCAGGTCAAAACTTTCATAAAGCCTTGTGCGATCTTCGACACGATTTCACTCTTGTACTTAGCTTTTCTAGATCCTTTCGCGTTTCGTTGTTGTTTTTTCTTTACATCCGTAAGAATATCAAATCATAGTATACAGATAATTAACCTTTTGAGCACTATGGGCGCGTATATGTATCTAACGACAGTTGCTAGTAGGGATTATGGACGCATATTATGCGTTTATCAATTTTTGTCTTCTTTGGATTTTTTCTGTGATCACACATTTCAGTGTTAACCTTTTGAGTGCTATGGGTGTATATATGCGTTTGTCAATTTTTGCGATCTTCCGTTTACTGCAACGCGATTGTTAGTATACGAGTAATAATACTTCGTCTTCAACAAACAGCGCGCTGTCCATGCGGAGCACTTAGGCTGAGAGTATTCAGCACTCAAAGGGTTAATAATCACTATTTTGAAACCGATAATTACGAAAGACGAGTTAACTCGTTACCAAAACCGAAGATTTTGATGTGGAAATCGATCAAAATCGAAATATTCTCAGAAATCTTATAATCTTGTGCATATAAAATGCACACCTTTTTGATTTCCTTCCAAAAGTTGCTATTTTGCTTTAATCTTCAAATAGTAATACCTTTGAAATGCACAATTTTCTTGATTTCCTTTCAAAAGTTGCTGTTTTGCTTTAATCTTCAGCTAGTAATACTTGTTGATAAAACACTCTGTTTATCTGGGGATACATTTGCAATAAAATTATATTATATTTATATCACACTTCTACCTGGACGCAAAACACACATTTCCTCATCAAGCATCATTTTCTTACTTGACGAAGCACCCTTGAAACATTGGTATTGGACAGTGACGATTCACCACTCCGAGCAAACAGTTTTTAATAGGTACAAACAAACTGACAGAAACTTGTTGGTATTCACATCACAACTTAAGATTAAACAGAAACATAAAATGAGATTGCACAGAAGTGCAAACATCATCGAATGTTTGAAAATTAGTAATAATCACCACAAATAATCAAATACCGTGCAATAAATAATTCTACTACTGATCTTTGTATATATTCATTTTATAATCCTTCTTTTCTCAGATAAAGAATTTTATATAATTTGGTCAATTGCTTATATATGTTTAGTCAATTTGCTTAATAATTCACGCCTTTGGCACTAATTAACCTAAATATTCACTATATTCAGAATAAATTTATTAAAAAATTTTATTGAATAATAATAAATTTATAAATAGGCGAAATATTAAGCGATTTAGAAATTAATATTACATATACATGAATATTATGTATAACTGAAAAAATTGGTCAAGGAATACTCTTTTAAAAACATAACAATCAAATAAACAAAAAAAAAACATATGTAATAAAAGCATATTAAAAAAGTCGAACGCATCCGATTGTTTACGAAATGTGGAATACAAAATATCAATTATGGGAAAGCTAGTTTTTTAAATAAAACCGTAAAACGAATATCTGAAAGTTCGACAATTTGCTCAAACTCGCGCGTAACTCGAGGCTGTTACTACTCCCAGACAGGCTTTAGCAACAAGAACCGAGCTTTTATCCCGGCTTCCATTAAACAGACTACAACCGTTCTGACCCCTGGTTTACGTATAATTTCACGTTAGGGAGCGACATAGGGGACGGGAAAAGGGGGGGAACACTCACGTTTGCTTTGAATCCGAGCTTTTGCACCTTCCATCCGAAACTGCAAATCGAAACAACAGAACAATGATCTGACCCTCCGCTTTTCGATTTGAATTGTTTTCGCTCCGCTACAACGAACAATTAGTTCGATTGAACGGGCTCTGGTCGAACGATATGGATACGCGTACGCATGCACACACACACACACACACGCAGAGTTGCGCAGCACGGATGAATTCCATTCGTTTGTCATCCCAAAAGATTTGTCCATCTACAAGATAGTAATTGACTTTTCCAACGAGCTGCAGTACATTGTCGTATAACGCGAGTTTCTGTAACGCGCCAAAGATAATACGATTATTGGTTTCATGTACAGTCGGTGTAAAAAGTATTCGTACACTAGTGCAACGACGACTTCTATTGCTTACATGTGCGGCGGTACCCTGGAAAGCCTCGAAGGAAATATCGTAATTAAAACAGCTGTAGGGGAATGCCTACAGCCGATCAATAAACATTTTTACTACTCCGTTTACCTGGGCCTCGAAAAAACACTGTCGAAGAATCCCAAACACCGCGACCGCGCTTTCTCTAAATGAGTACGAAAAGACCCAAGCAGCGCGATAGCGCTTCTTTTATGTTATGTCGAGAAATACCAAACGGCGCAATAGCGTTTGCATTTAACCCTTTGACTGCTACGGGCGCATATATGCGCCCAGCACAAGCCGTCGATATAGACTATGGGCGCACATGTGCGCTCGGCGACGGCTTTGATCATTTACTGCTGTCTTACTGAATTTCTCAAGAAATTATTTGATCATATCCGTGTAACACTCAGAAACAACATACCTTGTTGCTTATCAACAAGAAAAATCTCGTTTATTTCGTCAGTTTTCGCTATATCTTAAATTCGTTTCATCTGTTCATCTGCCATTTGACAAAAGTCATGTATGGTTTGGAGTTCGTTTTGTACATTTCATTTTATATATTTTATAATACATTATAATTATCAAATTATGGCGTTTTAAAACTTTACCCTTGACGAATAAATAATGTATATTGAAGATAAAAAATATTTAAAAAATTGAAAAATATTAATTTTGGAGTGGATAAAGTAACAGTAATTTGATTCTGTACAATATTACAATTGAATACACCGCCAAACAGATTCAGATTGCGTGAAAAAGTATTCAGTCCCCAGCGACAGTTAGTGCCGGCTGCACGCCGTCGACGCGAAGCGTTTCGGCTCAGAGTCTTCCGCAGTCAAAGAGTTAAATCTTTATTTTGTAATGTATTATTAAATTATTATAGTATTATTATACTTATTGTAAAATGTACTATTTACATTAAAAGGAGTTGTGTAATGTACTTGCTTCAGTAAATCTGAGCGCGTTTCGACAATCAGTAACGCACCGTCAGTTGTTCACAACGTTCGAAATGTGCTGGGTTTTCTCGACATAAAATCTCAACAGCGCGATCGCGCTGCTTGGGACTCAAACGGTTAAACTCTTCAACGTTACTTCTTCAACATTTGTTTATATAATAAAGATAGGGAACTATAAATTTCATCTTGTTATGGTTTTCATGCCGATCACTCATACGTTAATGTATAGATGGTGGATACTAATTGTTTGGGCGTATTGATAGCCAACGCAATTTGTATCTTCTAATGGCTGGGTTAAATAATTGACAACACTTTTTTTTCTCTACTTATTAAATTTAATTGATACTAGTGCTGCGATCAAGGGTCTGCGGGCGAGTGACCTGGTCGGATGCTTACAAGGTTCTGTTCGCGTGCGGTAAAAATGCTTATATACAGGGTGTTCGGACAGCCCTGGGCTTAAATTGAAAGAGTAACTCCCTGAGACATTCTAAGACGAAAATCAAGAGTAACGATTTTGCGTTAGAGGCTTTGTTTACGAGTTATAACTAGTTAAAGATATCGTTTAATCCGGACCGTTCGACTCTTGAGCATCACTGTGGACTCAGCGACGTTACCGACCGAGTTGCCTCGGTTACCCGCTCTCAAGCGTCGAACGGTCCGGATTAAACGATATCTTTAACTAGTTATAACTCGTAAACAAAGCCTCAAACGCAAAATCGTTACTCTTGATTTCGTCTTAGAATGTCTCAGGGAGTTACTCTTTCAATTTAAGCCCAGGGCTGTCCGAACACCCTGTATATATATCTCGTGTAATCGGATGTTGGTAGATATCTCGCGTACTCGGATGTTGGGAGATATCTTGCGTGATCGAATGTGGCGGAATGTTTATAGATATTTTGGGTGACTGAATGTTTATAGATATCTGGTGTGGTCAAATGTTTATGTGATTTGTCGCGTGGTCGAATATTTGTGTGATTGAATGTTTAGAGACATCTCAAATGATCTGAGATATCTCGCTGCTATGCTTAGCTTACGTCACTATCGAATGTTTGGAGATATCTCGCTGATACCTCCAGCTTAAAATACCACCATTGTCTTTATTCTTATTAACTAAGGACCGAACAATAGACTAGATTTCACACGCGCAATTTTACGTGAATTTTGCCCGCTACTTGGTTAAAATGTGTTAACAATAATAATCGTTATAGAGTGATACACTAGAATCCGTAGGATGGAATATGTTATTTAAAAATGAGAAAAAAGTGTCTTCGAGCGCGGAATTTCAAAGGTATCTTAAATTTGAATGGAAGTTACAAAGCGTTAAATGCAAAGGCACCGAATTAATTTGCACACCTAATACGTTGTTGGAAAAAGTGTGGTTCAGGTTAGATTAACGCGTTAGTGATTCTAATGAATTTTCCGTGATCTACATTATGGAGAAAGAACGGATAAGAGAGAGGGGTAAATTCAATTTCTCTGCCAGGCGCAGCGTAAATAAGCGGCCCAATGCATATCATTTCATTATCCCAGCAATTCACTAAAATTCATTACAGATTATTATCGAGCCGCATAATTCCATTACCAGGTGAAAGTTATTAAAGGCGGGCTCTTGTCGAATCCTGTAATATTCCTATCTCCTAAACGAAAATTCTTTAATTCCCTAATTTTGCATCTGACGATAAAATATTTGTGTCTAATAAATTAAAACCACCTATCAGAATTTTCAAAACTTCACGTATTACTAAACAAATTAATTGTCGAATAAATTAATTACTCAAGAGTAATCTCCATTATTGCATGGTTATTCTTTAGTGTTCTACAGTATACAAGAAAATAAAAACTAACCTGGTAAAGATGTAGCTATAAAAAAGTTGAACTTAACACTAGATTTACGGACATTTTTTGCATTTCTATTTCTAATATACATATATACTAAGAAATAGGTATACATCATGTAGAATTTAAAATTGCACAGCCGAGAAGGAAATAGATTAGGGTATATTCCTATCGCTCTATCTATAAAAGCCAAAACAACAATTGCTAGGAATAATAGTAATTGTTTGTGCAAAGTTTTCTAATGAAGCCCGAAACTCATTGAGTAGTTTTATGTACACTCCCGTCCATAAGTATCCGGGCACCTATCAAATTCATGTAAATACTGTATTTATGCTACAATAACATACTTATTTCTCAATGAAAGCAATTTTTATTGAACATTTAGTTATAGTAGAAGATATAGAAAACATAGTATAAACAATTCTTCCCGCCAAATAACATAAAATTGTTTAAATCTTTTTTTCATCGATATGTCATCCCCGTTGCTTGCACTAATCGAGGTAATCTTGCAACAAGTTGTTGCAGTGTTTCTGCTTTAATTTCTCCCCAAATTGTTTTCAACATTGTCCACAATTGTTTTTCACTTTTTGGACACTTGTCTCTCACTTATCTATCCTATTTGTCTCACAACTTCTCAATTGGACTAAGGTCTGGTGACTGTGGGGGTCACTGCATAATTTTCACTTCCTTTCTTTCTTCTAGTTCCTTTAAATACTTTTTACATATTTTTGCACAGTGCTTTGGATCATTATCCGACATAAACACAAAATTATTTCCAATAAATCTTTTCTTGAAGAAATCACATTGTCTTTTAGAATATTTAAATATTGTTCTTTTCGCATTATTCCTTCCACTTTCACTATATCGCCTACATTATTAGCCCCAAAACAACCCCAAATCATAACTACACCATCACCATGCTTGATTGTAGGCACAACACAGTCTGAAAGAAAATTTTCGTTGACTCTTCAACGAACGAAAGTGTGCCGCTTCTTACCAAATACTTCAAATTTGGATTCGTCTGTCCAAAGAACTTTTTCCCATTGGAAAATGATCCAGTTGCATGTGTCGTTCCACAGCAACATCAAGATTAAAGGACAAAATAATAGATCCACAAAAGAAACTAAATTTAAGAAATATTTATGCGAATTCCGCAAATACTTAAGTGTCCGGATACTTATGGATGGGACTGTATTTGTAGAAGTCGATTGGTGTCGCCATCCTATGGCTGACAAACTTGACGTTTTGTTCTGATCATTACGGGTGTCGTGTGTTTATTGTATTTACGGGTCCCGTAAACCTAGTGTTAACCCAAAGCCAAACGGATACGTTCGTTTCAGGAAGAAATAGACGGGAAAACGAGAAGGAAATTTTTCTAAGCTACGCAAGATATAATAGAAAACGGCGAGAACATGCCAAACGGACAAAGGAAGGGAGGAGGGGAAAAGGTTGATATCGAGCTGCATGAAATTTCACAGACCGACGCGAGAGGCGGCCAGAAGCTATGCGGAAGGGAAATTCCAGGAGGACGGCGAAGGAAGCGGGGGTAGAAATATGCTGGAGCCGTGGCGACAGGAGAAAATGGCTGGCCGTCTTCGATGCGGCTCTTATTGGAAAATTCATGGTGTACACGTGAACACACGCACACGCGCGCGGGCAAATGCCATCGCGATATGGAAAGGGGTGAACGGTTCCCAGTTCCGTTTAATGGCTCGATATCGCGATAACTCGAATCCTAAAAATTATGCAATTAGAATTCTCTCTCTTATACAGTTCACCGGTTTCCCGTGAGAATTTTCAATAATTTTTCAGTAATATTTATGTAGGAATGTGATCGAGTGGATGCGAGTTTAGGAAAATCTAAAGAGTGCTTGAGTTGGGCGATAGTCGTGTGAACGTAGAACGTTTGGACGCGAGTGTTTCTAAATCGTGAAAGATGAGAAATTAAGAAAATGTCACGACTGAGAATTTTTAGGGGAACGTGACCGAATGTATCGAGTCAGGAAGGTTGATAATTAGAAAGAAAGGAAACGAGGGTAAGCTTTTCGAGTGCAAAAGGTTAAGGTATTGTGCTTATATAATTTGTGCTTCAATTGGAGACTAAACAGTTACTCAGTTTCTCATATCCAAAATCACTTTCACTAAAAGGAGGCCAGACCAATGATACAACAATTCGATTCGACAATTCAATTCGACGAATCAAGAACAATTCAATTCAAGAATTCAAGAATAATCATGAATCAAAGTTATTGTGTAATAAATATTATTGTGAAATAAATATTTTTTAAAAACTCCTCGAAGATGTCTCAACCGTAACAAACTAAATTAAATGACGTTTAATACAGGGAAATTTTAATAAATATTTCGAATTTGAAAATTTTTGAAGTTAGTATCATTAGAAGACTAACAGTCACCTCTCGAGTGCAAAGGGTTAATAAATTAAGAATTTCTTGTTAAAAGTTAACGTTTATTTCACAAGGGATCAAATCACTCCTTATGGTAGGAATAGATATGTGTAAAGTATCGGTACGTTTACTGTTAAATCTTAGTTTTGAAAGACATGCACGGATCAAGACCGTTTTAAGGTCGATTAAGACGTAATTCACACCCGATATATCCAGGCGGCGAGCTCAACCGAGGGTAAAATACGCGATCGGTGCCAAGGTGGATGGTTTCTCACGCGATGAACCTCTAACGTGGAATGGCAAAACGAAGCCGGGCAACCGGCAGAAAGAAAGGGTGCGAGGAAAGGCGGAAACGAAAGGGCGAGGCGGGAGCAGACGTGAGCCAGACGAGACTAAGGGGAAAGGAGAGAAAGAGAGGAAAAAAGGAAGTGTTTGCAGAAGTAGTCCTCGATGAATCAAAGCTTCCCTCGGTCTTTTCATCGCGTCCTCTACTTATCGCCCGTTTTATACGAGCCGCATCAGAAAAAAACCATTCTTGGTCCACGTCCACGCCTTTCTTCGGCGTTCACCCTCGCCTTTCGACCCTCTTCTTTATTATTAATTGCTTTGTTTGATCGCCGCTACAGCTATCTCTGGAGGTGGCAAAAAATGGTACCACGATGGCCAAATTTAATTTAATAAATAAGCGTTGGTTGCAAAATAAATAAACGGAAAATCGTATATGGTGTTAATTAGATGTTAATGGCAAAATCAGTAATAAAATGGGTAAATCGTTTATGGTCTTAACTTTTTAATCTATTTATAAATGAAATTGATGGTACACGTGTTTTTACTGCAATTTAGTGATATTGGATCACTTTGTTCTTTTTGACTTCTTTCTTTTGTTTCTTCTTATACCTATATACAGGGTGTCCCAGGTTTTAATGTTCAGACTTTGTTAGTGTATTCTATGACACAAAATAAAAAAAAAAATGTTATGTAAACATAGGTCATATAAAGCTTTATTAAGAAGTTATAACAAAAATTCAATGTAGTAGCACGGAAGGAATTTTGCAAATATCTCGGAAACTAAGGCCGAGCGACGGTTATATGTATAGGAAAAAGTTGTTCAGAATACTCTCTTCTATAACATATTTCAGAATCATTAAAATCGGAGTTGAGGCCCCTAAAGTAAATAATTACCTATTTCTTAGTGTTTAAACGTGTCCGCTTGAATCTATTCACACGCCAGCCCTCGTTACGATCCTCACAAGCTATTATTGGCGAAAATTCGTTTCAATGTTTGGTGACCTCAGATAGTAAACATAGCTTACATAAACACACTGAAAAATACAATACTGTTGATCTATCGAAGGCAATGCTCGCAGTAACAGCAAGTTGATTACTATTCCTATTCTGAATTTTTGTTATAACTTCTTAATAAAGCTCTATATGACCTATGTTTACATAACATTTTTTTCTTACTTTGTGTCATGGAATACACTGACAAAGTTTGAACATTAAAACCTGGGACACTCTGTATAATTATGTGTATTGTCTTCCGTTCTGTGCGTATTTTCATTTATGTGTTTTGATGTATCTTTTAGTAATTAAATCCTGTAATAATTACTCAAATATTGTTGTGCTGAATTTAAACCTAGACCGGACTCGTGTTATGAAACCAACAGAAATCGACGATACATTTTTATGTACAATAGCACCAAAAAGTATTCGTACACCATATTACAAGAAACTTTACCTAATCGTGAAATTCTAATTTCGATGAAAGTTAGTGGGTATACAGATCAAAATGGGTCATACATGCAGCAATTTTTTTGTGAATAGGAAATCTTTCTGAAAAGGTAAAAACGATCCTTAAAGTTTTAACGATTCTTCACGCTTTGAATTGACAAATTTCTCTGGGACTTTTTTTATGACAGAGAGACAAAGTATCAAAAAAGAAACATTTTTTATCTGAAAGGTTTACCATTACATAGTTATGTTTAAAAGACGAAAAGAAGCACTAAAACTTTTAACGTGGGTTTTACTTGTTTAAAATGGTACTCTAATAAGATTAAAAATTAATCCATACATATATTATTATGTTCTACATATTCACAAAAAGCTTCATCGAAAACTTTCATTGAAGTCAGAATTACAACCCTTTCGCTACGAGCGGTGACTATAGTCACCCCTCGTGAAATTTCGCGAATAGAGTATTATTGCATTATGCGATAATTTTTTAACCCTTTCCTTTCCTTTCCTTTCGATTACAGTTACGCTCTGCGTAAGATCTCGAGGTATTGAACTTACAACGGACAATTACAATTGTTTCGTAAGTGCACTTTTGCCGTGGCAGCTTGTTCAGCGGAAGTTGCGCACCGAAGAAACCTTCCGTAGCAAAAGGGTTAAGGTTAAATAAGTTTATTTTTAATATAGAGTTTAATAGTGTTCGAATTAATTCTTTTCATTCCATAAAATTCAAAATTTTAAGTGAATAAACACCAAAATATAATAAATATAATTTATTTAAACTATAGAATTTCTCTAAATTTAAAAATTTTTATTCTTATTTTAACTTCTTTTATTTTTATATTAACAAATAATATTAATATTAAATGATTTTTGATCGAAATTACTTCAACTATAACAATTATAATTATTAATGAAAAAGTTAATAAAATTCCAAGAATTATCTATTTTTATATATCTATTATTACAAGATTAATAATTTTAATAATATTAATACTTTTTGGAGCCACTGTATTTAATTATTTTCTCCTCTTTGCGAACGATTTAAAAATCTTCCGTACTATTGCGAGTGGGGAGGATTCACGACTTCTGCAACATGATCTTGACTCTCTTTTTTCTGGTGCGATAAGAACAAACTACGATTCAACACTTCTAAATGCCACATCATTAGATTCTCACGCAGAGTCATCACTTTTGATTACTCCTATACCTTAAGCAACGCTCCACTTGCTTCCGTTGACACAGTACGTGATCTAAGTATCCTTTTTTCTAATGATCTTTCCTTTCCCAAACATTACCAGATAATAACTAACTGTTCCTATAAAAAAATATAGATTTCAGTTATCGTTCCGCGAAATATTTATCTAATTCCTCCACCCTCCTGACAATTTTACTATTGCTTTTACGTATTAACCGTTTGGCTGCTGACGGATTTTTTTTGAACATATGCTAAAACTGCGGCACTAATTGCGCGTCTATGGGAATAAATGGAAAACACTTTTCATACAATAAACTCACTTATATTACATTGCAACAACAAAAATTTAAAAAAATACCGTTTATTTATTTAAATTTGTTTTAATTCATTTTATGGATAAAATCGGTGAAAAGCATTTATAATTCAGTCAAATTAACACAATTCATATACTCCACAAACACAATGAGCTTTACTGGACACACCACTTTTACTGATTTAGAGCAGTGTTATTGTGCTCTTCGCAATTTTGGCACAACATAAGACGAGCAGTCAAACGGTTAAATAAATATTCAAAATGTAAATATGTGTTTTAAAAGAAAAAGAGGAGTGATTTCAACGGAGAACCAAATTGTGGCACTGCAAAGAATAAATTCCAGTAATTCATTAAAATCGGTTGCTTCTGATGAACATAATCAAATAAAAGATAATAAAAAACATGTAATTATTATACGTATTATAACAGAAAATATAACTTGTAGAAATAAAAAGCTTAACCCCTTGACATACGAATTAAATGGAACTTGATGCGACCGAAAAATACCATTTAATTTCGCTCAACTGAACGGTTACGTGAAGGCTGAGAAAGAGTATATTTTATTTTGAAATTTGGATTTTTCATTCAGATCGATGTTAATAAAGAACATCTAAATAATATTAAAAAATAATAATCGACGCACGAGTGAAGCAACTATGTAATCTAATTGTATACTGCACGGCGTCCGCCGAAAAAAGCGCTTGACGAGTCTGACTCGTCAAAGTCTACAGTGGCCCGTAAAATGAATGACGAGTCAGACTCATCATTGTATGTCAAAGGGTTAACTGGATAAAGAAAATTGTAGGATCGTCATTGTCGTATCATACTAATCGCGACATCTGACAGAACCATAATTAGTTATAAGGTATGTGTATTTACATAGATTTATGTGTGTATATTTTTTAGCTGAACGCGTGAGTCAACAATTGTCCTACAAATAGTCAGTCGTATACATGTGGTCATAGCAAATACAGTGTGTCACAAATCGGAAATATATAGGCAGATTTTATTGCTAATCCTCAAATGCATCAATCCACTAAAGAACCTAATCCAACAGAAATACGTTTTTAGTTATTTCCTCGCGGATCACAATTATTCTTTGGACTCTGTGTCCCCCGATTAAGCCGATTAATCGAGGTCGTACTGTAACATGTAATAAACGAATTTATCTCGCCGGTGTGGTTCTCTCTCTGAGTAAATGCGTAAGGATAATAAATACAATTTATTTATACAGCTATTAACACTAAGAACATGATGAAAAACAGTATAAAAATATTAAATACGCTTAAAATCGTTCTGCAACCCTCCCCTCCCCTCTCTCTCATTCTCTCACCCCCTCTCTCCTCTTTTTCTATCTATGTCTCGTCACTCTCCACCCTCCCCTCGCACGCCCTCCCTCTATCACATTCTCTAAATCCCCCTCACTTCTCTTCCTGTCTGTTTGTCTCCCTCTCTCTCCCCCCTCTCTCTCACTCTCTCAAAGCCTCTCACCTCTCTTTCGGTCTCTCTCTCTCTCTATCTTACTCTCTCACTCCTTCTCACCTCTCTTTCTGTCTCTCTCTCACTCTCTTTATCTTACTCTTTCACCCCTTCTCATCTCTCTTTCTGTCCCTGTCTGTCTTCCCACCCCTCTATCTCACTCTCTCACCCCTTCTCACTTCTCTTTCTGTCTCTGTCTCTCTCTCCTCTCACTCTCACCCCTTTCTCCATTCTTCTCTCTCTCTCTCTCTCTCTCTCTCTCTCTATCTATCTATCTACCTCTCTGTCAATACTATTCGTTACTAAGATTGCTGTTATCACACGCTAATCGTCTTTTTTATTTCTATCAATACCATGCATACACAAATCGCATAGATCATACTTCGCTACACTCATTCCACAACACGAACCTTAACACGTTGAACGCCCACCGTAAATCGGTGGAGTTTCTCCCAAGACCTAAACCCGAGACTCGGAGTGTAAACAGCGCAATGTTATATTTACTTTATAATTTATTGTTACTTTATATCGTATATACTTATCATAATTGTGTTACAAATAAAATTAGTATAAATTACCTCAAAAATCTTGTTTTAATTAGAAAAGTGTCAACCGTTTACAAGAAACATAGCCGTCACCCAGATATGGGTGACGTGGCGTTCAACGTGTTAATGCTTACTCAGTACCTTAATGGTACTTTTATTACACGCACCCGCCACACTTATCCTTCCATACTAACAATCTTTCTCATACCCCATACCCTATGATAATCATACAACCACACCCTCGTCAAAGAGCTTCGTCAGAGAGGTCGCGGCAACGACCAAGACTTCTCATTACCCTGATTAATATTCGTGCCTGACCTATGGTATGCGGTTTGCCGCCGCATTGCTCCGTCCACGGTTATCCGCGTATTGTAATCCTGCCTCTTGGATGGAGAGTCTCCATTGTAGAAGCATTCCTGCGGGGTTCAATTAGAGGATTCGGCTCGTTACACGCGAACCTAGGTGAAAACCTATACACCGCATCCCTTGGACCGGCTAAATTAGGACGACGGTGTCTAATAACATGTCGTTACGCTGATGAAACAGGGCCATGCTCAGGGATAGACACTGATGAAAATAAAATATGTCCTAACAAATAAGCTGTGGCGTACATCACACACAGGTAATACGGAGTGGAGGAAAAAGGTATTTGTATCTGAAAAAGGTAATAAACGAATCGGATATAGTTCGAGGCCCGATGCAGCTCGGAAAAACTTTTCCCTCCCTCTCTTATTTCCCCAATCTTGGAGGACGACGAGGCGTCAGGCCCGAAAACTTAATGTTAACACTTAGCCGACCGAATGGAAAGATCTCCCATTTTTTTCTTGGTAAAACAGTGCCATTGATCCTATTTATTTCTGTTATTAGTTGGTCCTAAGCTGATGTTGAATTTATTAACCCTTTGCACTCCGCTGTACCCTCTCATGAGACATCGTACACTGAGGAGCATAACTATAGCACCACCCCTCCTTTTTGAGTATTTTAGACTTTTGGATAGGAACGATGGCATGGCTTCAGACAAACGGGATTAATGTTCTCAAATGGCCAACGTGTTCTCCTGACCAAAATTCAATGGAAAACGTCTGGAGCATAATTGTAAGGAAAGGTTTATACAGAAAATCGACAGTTTCAAAACGTCGTAGAACTGAAAAATGAGATAATTGCGGTCAGCAATGAAATCCGCGAGGAAACTTTTCAAAAGCTGACTGAGAGTATGTCAAATCGCATTTTTCAAGTTATAACAAAAAGAGGTGGACCTACAAATTATTAATTGTTCAACTTTTACCAATTGTTCTTTTCTGTTTGTAATTTATAATTGTATCTTCAATGATATGGTGCTATAGTTATGCAAACGATACAAAAATCAGTTTATATGAATATATCGTTTGTATCGCCAGAAAATTACAATAAAACTTTTCTAATGTTTGCTGTTTATCATACCCTTTCACCTCACATAATCGACTTTTTTGCATTCCTATCCAAATGTCCGAAATACTCAAAAAGGTGGGTGGTGCTATAGTTATGCTCCTCAGTGTATTTCTACGCATCTCCACAATGCCATCATCTTCTTCAAAAATTAACAAACTAATTACGTTACCGCGATGAACGCCAAGACCTTGTTCGTTAAGCAATATTAATTGAAAGTTTTGGTAGAAAAGCGGTGAACGCTATCCCGGGCAAAGAACTCCACTCGTGGCGTGGTCAGGGTTCCCTTTATTCGCGAATGCTCGCGTGACACCCTGACAATGAAGCAAATGCACGCCAGTTCCTTTGATCTGGGTCCCGGGCATTGTTCTCCGGCGTCTCATTGTTCGCTAAAACTTTCGAGTGCAGCAACAATAAGAAGCGTGTACCCCGGGCCAAGTGGAATGCCGTGTCCTAGAACACTGCATTCGCCTATTAATTCTCCTGGTGCCGTAGCTTCGCGTAAATATTCGCTACATCCGTTTAACGTCCGCGTTGACATTGTCTCTTCGAGATTGTGTTTTACGACTCCGCGAGGGAGAGAATACCCGGCGGTGTCACCGAGTCTCTTCGAAGGTATTCGGTCCTTCACGGCGTTTGAATATTCAGAGACACGGGGAAATATGGGAAGAGCGGCGTGAAAAGTCAGTAGGTCAACAAGATAACGGTGCATGTGGGAATTTGGCGTTAGAACGACGCGAGACTTACGCAGATACACGGTTCAACCCTTAAGGGGCCATTCTACTGTGACGGATTGAAAAAATTGAATTTTTTTTTTTGCATTTTCTTAGACTTTAACATGTTAAAAACTTGTTCCCAAAGGTATTTAACAGAATTCGAAAAATTAACGATGTTATGTGCCTTCACACGAAGCGCCGTTCTGTCGCGCACAGCTATCTGAGCGGTCGGCTCATCCTGGCAAACCCGAAATTCTATTATAGATTTGAATCCTTACGATAATATGATAGTGAAGAAGCTTGAATGTGTTCTACACCTGAAAAAAAGGTTTAGAAGTTGATTGAGAAGCGTGAAGAAGAAAAATAAAGGTATAGGAGGAAAAGGCTCCAGGAAGCTAGCTGATATCAACAATTTGACCACATATTGTGGATTAGCCATTTTATGAAACACCGATTCGGTTGAAAATATGAAGAACTCTGTATGGGAATCATAATTGGCCCAATAACTAAAACTTTCGTTGATAATCGCGATAACATCCGCAAAAGGCACGTAGCGATAAAAAGCCAATAGGCGTCGAAAGAGGCTCGGACAGCTCGTAGAACTGCAGCATCAACACTATAGGAATTCTAGGAAGAGAAGGAAGGTGTACTGTACGGCCCTGGAATAGCTAATTAGCTTATAAGTATGATCAAAACTTTCTATATACACCTAAACAGTACTTGAAACTTTAAACGCGTTTTTCTCAAAACTACATTTTTGGAAATGGCTGCCACGATAGCTCCATAACGGATTGACCGATTCACTTCCCGCTTGGCAGATGTGTTCATTAGATGTGTCATTCTCGTCCCTACCAGAATTGCTTCAATTGGAATTTTTTTCGAATTTTGGGAATGTAAAACATTCCGATTTTTTTACCAAAATTTAAAAATTTTTCTTTAGACAAGCGCCATTTTTTTTCTGTACAGTATTTTCAAACCATTCTGGTACCGACGATAGCCACACTCATACAGATTAAGAATCTTGTTTATTTTATGTTTTCAAATCACTACAACAGCTGGAATCATGGCAGCCATAGAAGGCTGTTTGTTTCACGACGTCATAAAAAACGTTCTACAATTTTACACACATATGCTCTCCTGGCTCGCAAAAATTTTTAAATAAACTTAAGGTTATAATAAACAAATATCCTAAGCCGCAAAATGATATGTTGTATAGTTTACCCACAAAAAATTCCCAAAAATCGTCTTGATTTCGGGCCGTCACAGTAGAATGGCTCCTTAATGCGCGACTACCAACGATCAAAGTGTACTCGTTTGCAACAAAGAAATAAGCTTCAGAATTACACAATAATGTTACGAAATACATTCATACTGTTAGGATAAGTATTTTAAACAATGCGCAGGCTTCTAACGCATCTCCAGTTTTTGGCACCGTTTCATTTGTTTACAGTCGCGGTCATTGTTCCGTTTGAAAAGTAGTTCGCTTATAAGGGAACACTGCGAACTGATAATCACGGATTTGAATGAAACTTTGTGGGATTATAGAGGGCTCCAAGACAAGAATAACGGCATGCTTCGTTTGGGCCTAATCGCCATTTAATCCTTTCACTTCGAGCGCCGCTTGTAGGCGGCGTCTACGAGATGATCTATGGGTACGAGCGCCGCTTATAGGCGGCATCCAAATGTATTTTGTATTTTAATAATTTTATATTTTAATAATTCTGTATTTCAATAATTTTGTAAGCCTTTTCATATTAAAAATGTAAATATACTTGTTACGTTAGAGCAGCGATTGTTTTATTCAGCACAATTGTTATTTAAGACTTACAAAAACGCGCACTGTGCACATTTCTGACGCGTGCTACCGTTCAGTGACTGTACTTCGGCGGACAGGGCTGCCATAGTGAAAGGGTCAACTAAGAACTGAACGACTAATTCTATACTATAAACCCTAAATAGCCTTGTTGAAACAATAAATATTCCCATTGCTTTTCATGCGACTCGTTCAAGTGTTTATTCCTGCAATTTCGCTAAATGTTCGAATTTCGAAATATCGCTTTGACCCAACATTCTACACGCTGGAAACTCGAAGATACGAAAATCGAAGAAGAAAAAATTCGAAGTTTTTGAATCGCTGGTGGCGCAGGGACGCTACGAAGTCTTTCAATTGCAGCGTAAACCCTCTCCGTGCAGCTTCAGTTGGGAGAGTGCCCTTATGTATTTTGTATACGCTCGCATAAAGGGCATCGTGGCTCGAGTGCCGCGGGGGAACATAGGATGTTTCTCAAAGGACCCGCTCTGTTCTTCTCTCCCCTCTCCGCCTCCTTCACGGGCGAATCGAGATCGTCCAAGGCGGAACGGGGACCCGGAAGGGGGACAGAGATAACTGGATCGGGGATGAACAGGATGGCTGGCTCCTCGAGCTGACAGAAATAAGAGGTGCGCTCTCGTTCTGATTTGCAAAGGCATTTCCGGGATTACTACTCTTCTCCGGTCGCTCGTGCTTTTCCTCTTATGGTGTCCCTTTCCATCTTATCCCTGCAGCTTCCTTTTGTCACGTTCACTTCGGCCGATCAATTTCTAAGCAAACTTTCATTGGAACGCGAAGAAGCAAAAGTTCATCCGATGAAAATTTTGTCCTCTTCCCGGTGAGGATCGGGTTTACGAGTCAGAGGTTCTGAAGACTGGATTAGGATTAACCCTTTGCGATCGAGAGGCGACTGTTAGTCGCCAAATGATAGTTTTGCGAATTTTCAGACTTTTGTTAGGTCGATTATTAACCCTTTGACTGCTACGGGCGCATATATGCGCCCAGCACAAGCCGTAGATATAGACTATGGGCGCACATGTGCGCCCGGCGATGGCTTTGATCATTTACTGCTGTCTTACTGAATGTCAAGAAATTATTTTATCATATCCGTGTAACACTCAGAAACAACATACCTTGTTGCTTATCAACAAGAAAAATCTCGTTTATTTCGTCAGTTTTCCCTATATCTTAAATTCGTTTCATCTGTTCATCTGCCATTTGACAAAAGTTATGTATGGTTTGGAGTTCGTTTTGTACATTTCATTTTATATATTTTATAATACATTATAATTATCAAATTATGGCGTTTTAAAACTTTACCCTTGACGAATAAATAATATATATTGAAGATAAAAAATATTTAAAAAATTGAAAAATATTAATTTTGGAGTGGATAAAGTAACAGTAATTTGATTCTGTACAATATTACAATTGAATACACCGCCGAACAGATTCAGATTGCGTGAAAAAGTATTCAGTCCCCAGCGACAGTTAGTGCCGGCTGCACGCCGTCGACGCGAAGCGTTTCGGCTCAGAGTCTTCCGCAGTCAAAGGGTTAATCAGAACTGGAGATTGAATAGTCATATATGTAAATTTTAGTATACGATTTAACTTCTTACACCACATTACGCCATATGCAGCAATCAGAAAGGAACATTCGGAAGACAATTATACGTCATTAACCCTTTTAGTGCCAGGCATTTTACGAAGTACATGTGAAGAATGCCACGGGCCGATTTGATATGCGCGCTTATATGAATAGCTTTATAAGGAACAAAATTTCGAACATTGGAACTTTTTTCCCTTGTAATCAACAGTGAGGATAGGGCTCCGTCGAAAATATTTCGTTACATCTACAACAAATTTTTCAATAAGCAGTTTGGGTATAAATTTTCGGTTTCTGCGAATCGGCCGATCTATCGACCCGTTGGCACTAAAAGGGTTAACCCTTTCGTGACGAGTGCAATATACAGGATGTTCGCTCGAAAGTGGGAGAAAATTGAAGGGGTAGTTCTATGCAACAACTACGAATCGGCTATCGCATTGTAATCATAAGGTGCCTATCTACAGAACATTTTTTTAGCGAACATCACCTTTGTGAAAATTATGTCGGACGAAATACATTGTGGTGACACGGAACCTCTGCGGGTGTTCTAAGGGGCTGCATTAAACACTTTACAGCAGGGTCTGAACATCGGCCCGTCATTAGACCCAAACGGCCAGCCGATCGTCATTACCACGGGTGTTTGATTGCAGCCTCATTAGAATCCGGAAAACACTCGCAGAGAGTCCCTTCCATGTCACCACATTTTCCCCTTCTTTACGCATTCAGGGAATATAAAACTCAAACTTCCCTGGGCGCGACACAGTATAATCAATCGCAGCATAGCAGTCTCAGTATATCAGTATAGCAGTCTCAATCGCAATATATCAGCATCTCAGTATATCAGTATAACACAATCCAGATCAACCTTGTACCGTACAACAAATAAACATACCCCACAACATGTATATCTGTATTCAAAGTAGAATAAAATGCTAAATAAGTATGTGAACAAATGTTCATATATGTATACACGCAATATAGCGCAATGTACTTGATACGCCATCAATCTTCATATAATATTTTATATTTTGCTATTTTTATGTTATCACACTCGTAAACGTCATATATTACGATCTTTAACGAAAAAAGGAAATCCGAGTGTGTAACTTACTGTGTGTTGTTAGGCCGAAATCGCACGCACGGTGTTTGTTACGTCGTATATTTAAATAAGTCGGTGTTGCATAGTAAAAATAATATACATAGTGGAATTCAGAATAAAATACGTAATATTTTTAGTTATTATGAAAATGTAACAATTGTTTAAAATAATGCAAGAAAAATTTTGTTTTTCAACAAGGAAGATTTTTCAAAAAATTTTCTTAAGATAACATTATAGCGCTCGTTATACCATTAAATTTTTATCTAAAACATTTTTCTGTATCTCTAGTACTTTAATCCTTTGCACTCGGCTGTCCCCTCTCATGGGACATCGTAATCCTAGCATATGATAATTTCGCAAATTTTCAGACGTTAGTTCAGATCCGGACGTTAAATAGTCATATATGTAAATTTTAATATACAACTTAACTAAACTAAATGAAGTTTAACTCTTTGCGGTCGGAAGGCGCCTCTCCGACGCCATGGCTATTCGGACCGCAGATCGGATGGCGTGTGAGCGGCGACAACGGTGTTTATGGTATAAATTTCTTAATGATATAAATATAGATAAACTATCAAAATATAACATTTTTATAAGATAATTGTATTGTACCTATAACGTGCCCGACACATTCGCGAAAATCGCGTCGACCTGCCACCTCACCCGGCCGAAAATGTCGTCGACCGCAAAGGGTTAATATACGTGAATCATAATAAATATTTCGGATTTGAAAATTTTTGAAATTAGTATAATTAAATGATTAACGGTCACCTCTCGAGCGCAAAGGGTTAAGAGATATACGCGAAAAAATGGAAGTGTCGATTTCACTTTGGGGTTAATTTTCACACCCTTAAAGATCGATTGGGCCCAAATGAAGCATACCGTCATTGTTGTCTTGGATAACTCTATAACCCCACAAAGTTTTATACAAATCCCTGAATGACAATTCGCGGTGTTCCCTTGTAAGACGAAAATGAAGAGTAACAATATTGCGTTTAATGCTTTGTTTATTAGTTATAAGCAACTAAAAAACGGGCTATTTTACGCCTGACAGTAGGCAAATAGAGCGACACGGTAGATAACGTCAATGATTACATAGTGATGCTCAGTCGTAATTATGTGTATATCTGTAGCTATTCAAATTAAGCGTAAAATATCCTGTTCTTTTAATTGCTTATAACTAATAAACAATGCGTCAAATATTCTTCATTTCGTTTTAGAATGTTGCATAGAGTTACTCCTTCAATTTTCTTCCAGCTTCGTCGGAACACCCTGTATATATGACACTCGTCGTGAAAGAGTTAAGAGATAAGCCTGCTCTTGGTCACACTCCCGATCATATGCAACGCTCCCGGAAAGCAGTCGACAGAGTCACTGCACCACCAAGAGATAAACCCCACTCCTGATCGCCATCTTGGATATAAAAGGAGACCAAAGCAATGATATGTGGTGACATGGAATCCTTGCGGGTGTTCTATGGGGCTGCATCAAACGCTTTACAACAGGGCCTGAACGTCGGCCCATCCTTCGGCCCAAATGGCCAGGCGACCTTCATTACCACGGGCGTTTGATTGCAGTCTCGTTACAATCCAAAAAACACTCGCAGAGTCCTTTCCATGTCTCCACATTTTCCCCCTCTCAACGCGTCCAGGGAATATAAATACAGGACCTTCTTGGGCCTGAACGTCGGTCCATCCTTCGGCCCAAATGGCCAGGCGATCTTCATTACCACGGGCGTTTGATTGCAGTCTCGTTACAATCCAAAAGACACTCGCAGAGTCCTTTTCATGTCTCCACATTTTCCCCCTCTCAACGCGTTCAGGGAATATAAATACAGGACCTTCTTGGGCGCGATTAGACAGATATATTCGATCTATCGTGGTCAACCTATCGCAAGTAATCTTCACAGTGTATCTATCATTTAATCATTCAATTCTTGCATACAAATTTGTAATAATACAATAAAGACATCTACAGATACAACAATTCGATTCGACAATTCAATTCAATTTAATCAATTCAATGCAATTCAATTCAATTCAAAAATACAAGAATAATCATGAATCAAAGTCTGTATTATTGAGAAATGAATATGTTTTAAAAAATCCTCGAAGATGTCTGGACTGTAACAAATTAAATAAATGAAGTTTAATATAAACGAATCTTAGTAAATGTTTTGTGCTTGAAAGTCGTTGAAGTTAATATTATTAGACGACCAACAGTCATTTCTGCAAAGGGTCAACCGATCCCTCGGAGGACTTCGTTGTGAAACGTGCTGAAACCGGGTCGCACGTTTTTCCAATTGGTTCCAGAGAAGGAATTTCAAAAAAGTTTGACCCCGTCGCGTGAAAATGCTGAATAGAAACCAACTTTTTCTCGTGGATAATAAAAAGGGCTAAAGCAGTTCGAAAAACAAGAGTAATATCACTGAAGCCATTTTAATTCGGTAAAAGGAAGTCTTACTCGTGGATTTCACCCTCATTGGTGATATACAGTGACTCACGAAATTCATCGAATACTTTCTTTTACTGGATCTTTTATTTAATCCAAATACAGTTGCTGACGTCGAATTATAGTAATTGATTGAAAAGTTCAGAAGGTATGAAGAACAGTACTTATCAAAGGAACAATTGAATACTGAAGTGGCCTTTGATAAAAAGTATGTTACACAGATAAGTTTGAAAAAACTTAATCCAAGTCTATTGAACGACCAACTCTCTATTGACTCTGAGTTACTAAGAAATCTTACCTAACTGACAAACGTAACTAACAAGGGAAGTTTGCGAACCCGGAAATTCAAAAAAATATGAAACTTGATGTACAGGTAGAGTAAATCATCCATAATACATACCTATTTTTTGTTCGTGCCCAATATCATTTTCAAGGGGTGATTTCACCCCTTAAAGAAAATGTAAAATTATCTTTGTCCTGGAATATCTCGAGAACGGTAAGAGATATTAAAAAAGAGTTTAAACAAAAGTTGAATGCTATTTTTATGTTTACAAGAATGTATAAAAAGATTTTTCGAAAAATCGATATTTTTTGAGTTACCCCCTCCACCAGACCTTAAATTTAAAAAAATATCGATTTTTCGAAAAATCTTTTCATACATTCTTGTAAACATAAAAATAGCATTCAACTTTTGTTTAAACTCTTTTTCTATATCTCTCACCATTCTCGAGATATTCCAGGACAAAGATAATTTTACATTTTCTTTAAGGGGTGAAATCACCCCTTGAAAATGACATTGGGCACGAACAAAAAATAGGTATGTATTATGGATGATTTACTCTACCTGTACATCAAGTTTCATATTTTTTTGAATTTCCGGGTTCGCAAACTTCCCTTGTAAGGTCCGTTTTAGTCATACTGATTTTTATTTTGCACATAAGGTCCTTGCTGGATCACATAATCCAAACACTCAACAGACAACCCGATCGATGCACATTCTTTTAACCCTTTGCACTCGAGATGTGACCGTTAGTCGTTTGATGATACTAACTTCAAAAATTTTCAAATTCGAAATATTTTCTATGATTCACGTACATTAAATTTCATTTAGTTTAGTTAAGCCGTATATTAAAATTTACATATATGACTATTTAACGTCCGGGTCTGAACTAACGTCTGAAAATTGGCGAAACTATGATATGCTAGGATTACGACGTCCCATGAGAGGGGACAGCCGAGTGCAAAGGGTTAACCCCTTGACATACAATGACGAGTCTGACTCGTCATTCATTTTATGGGCCACTGTAGACTTTGACGAGTCAGATTCGTCAAGCGCTTTTTTCGGCGGACGCCGTGCAGTATACAATTAGATTACATAGTTGCTTCACTCGTGTAAGAGGAACCAGATAATCAGGGGTGACGATGGCCAAAGTGCTCATTAGGGCCACCATAAACCAGAGGTCCCCAATAAGGGTTGGGACCGAGTACGCGCGAGGCTCGGTCACGGCCGCTTACACTTTCCAGGCCCGCACCAACGACGGGTTTGTTTTTCGGGAAAGTGCAAAGTGGGGATGCGCCCATAAAAGCATGAGGAAAAGGGCATAGTCAGTTTTAGTAAGATAGAAACCGTATTGTACGAACGAGAGACGATTTTGTAAAAGAAATAAAGTAACCCTCACACTCGTGCGTCGATTATTATTTTTTAATATTATTTAGATGTTCTTTATTAACATCAATCTGAATGAAAAATCCAAATTTCAAAATAAAATATACTCTTTCTCAGCCTTCACGTAACCGTTCAGTTGAGCGAAATTGAATGGTATTTTTCGGTCGCATCAAGTTCCATTTAATTCGTATGTGAAGGGGTTAATCTGAAAATCAGTGTAAAATAATACCATATTATCGATACAGAAAAAATGTTGTTGCGTTTGATTAAATATCGTGGACTACACTGTTACAAATTCATAAAAGAACGCTAACGGAACTCGGATCTGTTATACTTTGTTCCGTAAACTGTAAACGAGCTTTAACGCGGGAATTTGAAAGTCGTCGAGTCGAATTCATTTTTGCCCCCCAAGGATATTTGCAGTTTGCGTTGAAACGTGCTCAGGACTGTTACTTCAGAAACTTTGGTTTGTGGCGGAGTTCCTAATTTATGGCAGTTTAATGTAGAATTACATTAAGAAACTTGTCCTTTCGTCCGCCACGTTTGTTTCCTTTTCCAAAACTTCTGCTTAATATCCCCGTAGTAACTCACAAGAGCTGTTTACGAAATTAAAATCTTTCGCTAGCTTTCTCAATGTTGAAAGCAAAATTCCATCCTAACGGGATTATTTAATTCGTTAGCATATATTCATTTGGTAATTTTTTGACACTGTCTGTAGAAATAATATGATCTATATAAAAACAACGTAACTTGTTAAAAATCATATTATTATTTTGAAATGATATATAATAAATTTGTCTTTATATATAAATTTTTAATTTCCTTTTTTGCTTTCTGAAATTTAAAAGAAAATTAAATCGACAAAAAAGTTGAAATGAATTACTGAATACACAACGTTATTATTCTCTTTTTTATTAGATGAAGTAAATTATTTTCGAATTTTTAATTTTATAAATATTGAATGCTTCTTCAGCTAATGGTATTATTCGAAACATGATACAGTATGAAGGGGAATGTTGCAAGAATCACATACACAGCTAGTTCTACTGTTTTTATTGTGGACTTTGTAAAGTTTGCAATATTTCAAAGGCAACTGAACCTGAAATCAGTTCTTTATTGGAATTATCTCCGTTTAGTAAACATTAGAATTTAATTTATATAGAATTAAAAGAACAAGAATCAATTATTTTCTGTAATATACAAATGAAGAATTTTCGTCATGTGGATGAATATTTGTTAATATGAAACTACTAACAATAAATAATTTCAAACAATTCTTGTATAATCGTAGGAATTTGATATCAAGATGCTAAATAGCATATTGAAATTATACGCGCATAAAACACATAATTTTTTACAATACCATAAAATGTGAATATTTCATCCCGACCTTTAATTTAATAACCTCGACTAATTTAAGTCTAGCATGTGTTCAATATAAAATGTAATACAGTATATGAATTTATAGTAGTATTTATTTATTATCCCTCATTGCCTTCAGCTTATTGGTGAAATTCCTTACAATTTTTGTACAAGTAGCTTTAAACCTTTTGTATCTATATAATTATCTTATATTAACCTTAGACTAATCTATACGTTACATCTAACTATTCCTTAATTCATATGCAATATAACCATAATTCAAAATACAAAGATTGATAATATGAACTATAATATTTCGTATAAATTTTGAAGTGAGTAACAACTAGTCCTCTAAAAATATAAACTATATTCTATTTAAAAATTCTTTGGCGTATGAAAGGTCATGTTAAAGTTCCAGTATATGAACTTATATGTTAAACAGTTATGGATTATCCTACATTTCAGACGTGGGAAATGTGTGTAACACACAGTAATTTAACTTAATAACAGAATAAGAATAATTTTAAACCACAGATTAAGATTCCACTAAAAATATTCTGATTCTGATTTTCCAAAAAAATGGAGGAAATTTGACGGTGAATTTCGACAGGCCTTTGCAATCACGCGACCTTAGAACCTTAGAGCCAAAGGGAGAATACAAACGAGGGATTAAAAAGTGGCTGTACCTTGGAAAATCCAAAAGTAATTGGCCTCCAGAGGGGGCAGAAAGAAGGAGAGAGATACAGTTGGCGAGGGGTGGGTTTAAGACGGACAAGAGGGGTCGGAGGAGACGAATATTCGGCTTAAGTATCGCAAAGGGTGCAGAAGAGGGCTTCGAGGGGAGTCTGGAAGAAAACGAGCGACAACGGATATGAATTTCTGGAAAGGTTTGCTTAAGCAAATTGCGAAACGTAGTCTGCTGGTGTACAGCGGTGACGAAGGAAGATAGGGGGATGAGACAGAGAGGATGAGCCCTAAATTGCACGGGTCTGGTATCATCGTTTCCACCTCCGACGACACACCACGCAGGAAGCCTAGTTTATCGAGCAAAAGAAACGAATTTTTAAATATTAAGGAGACCGGAAAATTATTGTCGTTTTCTTACATTAAATTCAAACACAAATTTTCAACGAGTTTTTATTTTTAATCAATGATGTAATCACCTTCATTATCAACAACCCTTTGCCACCTAGTGTGCAAATTTTGAATGCTGGATTGATAAAAATCAATTGATTTGAGCAAAATATCTAGAGATGGAATGACAGAGACGGCATTATTTAATATTATACGCGATATCGTATAGAAGTTCTAAACCAGCTGCTCAAAATTAATATTTCTTTTACTATTGGTAATTTTAAGCATAATTAATACTATTTTGGTTGTTTTATCAATTTCTCAGAAGCATTAAATACAAAATTGGTAATTATGTTGAGAAATATCGATTGGTTTAGCGCTCAAAATTAATATTTCCTTACCCTCGGTAATTTAAAGCATAATTAATACTGTTTTAGTTGTTCTATTAATTTCTCAGGGGAATTAAATAAAGAATTGATAATTATGTTGAGAAATATTTATTGGTTTAGTGCTCAAAGTTAATATCTTTTTACTATTGGTAATTTTAAGCATAATTAATACTGTTTTAGTTGTTTTATTAATTTCTCAGAAGAATTAAATATAGAATTGTTAATTATGTTGAGAAATGTCGATTGGTTTAGTGCTCAAAGTTAATATTTCCTTATCATCGGTAATTTTAAGCATAATTAATACTGTTCTGATTGTTTCCATTTACAAAATCAACAGAAGTTTAAGACGGCAGGACAATGTAGAACGTAAGTTTATGGTTCGCAAATATTATTTATCCATTCATTTTTATTGTCATTATGATAGAACACTATTTATTGATTAGCATAGAATACAAATTTTATTTATACTGTTATTTCTTCTTTGGTAATTAATTTACAGTAGCGAATGAAAGTTTAAGACGACAGGATAATGGTAAAACTTAATTTTATAGTTCACAAATATTGTTTATCTAATCATTTTTATTGTCATTATGATAGAACACTATTTATTGATTAGCATAGAATACAGATTTTATTTATGCTGTTATTTCTTATTAATTACTTAATTAATTTTCTTTGACCCTTTGCTCTTAAACTTTTGTCCACTGTACATAATTGATGTTAAATTCAATTTTTGTGAAATTACACAGGACGTTTCAAAATTAGAGAAATCGCAACGATTGAAATATTGTATAAGACACGTTTATCTCTTCAGAAGAATCAATTACAAAGTTTCAAACAAACAAAAAATCTATTTCAGTGTTTCTAACATTATTCAAAGCGTTTCGGAAGCAACGGTAGTAAATAATTGTTATCAACAGGTCTGAATTTATTTTTAACCCCTAGGCTACTGTGGGTGCCTATAGGCGCTTATAAATTTTGTGTTTGTGATACTGAGAGCGCCTAAAGGTGCTCGATGCAATTTGGCTTTCTGATACGGAAGACTTTTATAGGTACCCTGATATTTACAGTAGCGATTCGGTTCAGAATACAAAGAAATAAATCATGTTGTTCTAATGTACAGTAAAATCTGTTTTTGTGCGGTCCTTTTTTATGCGGTATATGAATCTCAGCGGTGTTGGCATCAGTTTAATGTTTCCTATAAATGTACATATACATGTTGTGGAATTGAAATCCTATCTTCAAACGACGAAAGCGATTTTCGACTAATTCGTCATAAGAAGATGCGCGTTTTGGATTACGACGAGTAGCAGCGAACTATTTAACACGTTAACACTAAACGTACCAAGCGGAGTCAAATGACCCCTTTCCAAATTCACTTTATAAATTATACATTCATTGTTGTTTCTTTCGCTCATACGACTTTCTGTAAATTCTTATATTACCTGATTGTACAATTTTTTGCTTTCCGTTTTTCTCTTAGCTTATTTTTTAGCGAGAAAAATTCATTGCATACCTTATGTACCACGAGGGGTCATTTGACCCTTTACGAAATTTACATATTTTTCTGCAGTTCTCCAACTGGAACTTTAGTTCCGAACTCGAATACACTTCTCAAGTTATAGTTTCATTTATCTGAATCTGATATGTGTGTTTGGTTTCGGTGGTGAGCACTTGAACGAGACCCAATCGGGTCTACAGGGTGTTCGGACAGCCCTGGGCTTAAATTGAAAGAGTAACTCCCTAAGACATTTTAAGACGAAAATCAAGAGTAACGATTTTGCGTTGGGAGGCTTTGTTTACGAGTTATAACTAGTTAAAGATATCGTTTAATCCGGACCGTTCGACGCTTGAGCATCACTGTGGACTCAGCGACGTTACCGACCGAGTTGCCTCGGTTACCCGCTCTCAAGCGTCGAACGGTCCGGATTAAACGATATCTTTAACTAGTTATAACTCGTAAACAAAGCCTCAAACGCAAAATCGTTACTCTTGATTTTCGTCTTAGAATGTCTCAGGGAGTTACTCTTTCAATTAAGCCAGGGATGTCCGAACACCCTGTATACGACGTAACGCGTAAACAAAAAGGACTCTTATTGGAGATTCACAAGTAACGCTTCTTCAAACGCGTTGTCTATAACTAAACGAAAAAGAAGTGCGGTCCTATATTGAGAGTCAGAGAGTAAAGATCAGT